>OZ010687.1:18687757-18754590 GCA_963932265.1 Thymelicus lineola | reverse complement strand
AAAAACCATTATCGCTAATTTATGAAATCCCATAATGATATGACAACATTGCGAATTTTACCGTCTTATAATCCTAATAAAGAAGTCAACGAATCCTAACTAAAAAGTGTAGAATAAAATACTTCTGTGGTGTAGCTGTTCAGTAATACTTTTAACAACATTCTAAATTACTGCTTGTTTTTGTTCTTTTTGGTTTATTTTACGCAGTCGGAGTTTTTTTATGGAATGCGTTGCTTATGAACGAATTTGTGTATATTTACGCCTTTTGTGGAAAGAATTACGTTCGGAGATATGTCTCGTTCACTCTTTCTCACTCATTATTTTTTAATTCAACCACATCACTAATGTGAGTCACATGAGACGTTACACGCTGGTATGTCAGTGACTCCCCGTGACTCCCCGTGACTAACTGACGCTAAACCGTAACCGGCTTAGTTCGGTGTCAGCCGCCACCGCCGCGCCGCCGCCGCCGCAGCGCTAAGGAGTTAATTATTCAAATAGCGTCTCCTCGGCTCAGTGACACTTGACTTGCCAACTGCCAAGCCACACGACCGAAACTTGATATAATTAGCCCATACAGTTAAAACATGACGTTTAACGCCATCTAGCGAGTGTGACATGCTTTGCGAGTTCTAGTGGCCTGACCCTTGCATGAGGTCATTTTACGACCGGCAAGCGCATCAATGTCGCAGGGAAATTAAGGAATCTGCGATTAGATCAAATCGCTTAAGTAGGGATTTTCTTGCGCTATATACAACGTGCTCCTGAGGTTGTGCACAAACTTCGGCCTGTTATTCAGACCATTAAATTGGCCATTTTTCATTATAGGTTCAATGCTGAAAGTATTTTTAACGTGATAACGTTTATAAAGACGATGAGCCTGAGAGGCATTCACGAAAACCGAGTAACGGCCGGAGTAACGTCACGGAAGCGCGCGCAGCATTAGAGAGAGAGGCACGCTAGACCGGCCGTCTCTCTCCCACTCAAGCGTAATCGGTCCGCTTGGAAGGCATTTTTCATTTCATTTTTATTTTATTTTACAATCTTTTGAAAAGAAATGATTTCTCGTAGCTCGTACGTATTATTATTATATGAAACTCCACTTGTAATTGGGATCTCCTCAGAAAGTTCGTTTTCATGCTGAATCTGAGCTTTCATGCCAACATGGAAATGGCGTATGATGTTTACAAACTTTTTTGGGTATCCCAACTTTTCGAGGACAAGCCATAGTGCCTCACGCGGAACTCTATCAAATGCCTTCTCTAAGTCAACAAAGCACATGTAGAGGGGCTGTTGATGTTCTAGGCTTTTCTCCTGGAGTTGTCTCACGACTGAAATGGCATCGATAGTACCCCTGCTGGGCCGGAACCCACATTGACTCTCAGGTAGGTACGTTTCTGCCATTTTACTGAGGCGGGTGTTAATAATGTGCGCAAGTATCTTACCAGCACAAGATAGGAGCGATATACCTCGGTAAGAGCTGCAATCGGAGACATCGCCCTTCCCTTTGTACAGCTTACAAATAACGGCATCTTTCCAATCTTGTGGAACTTCCTCAGTAGCCCATACTCTCCTGGTTAGATTGTACAGCCTATTTAAGATGTTAGTTCCACTGTATTTGTATACTTCAGCTGGAAGTTGATCCATGCCTGGTGTCTTTGAGTTTTTGAGACGGTTCACTGCTTCTAAAAATTCTTCAAAAGATGGTGGATTGTCTAATTGTTGCCAGACCGGCATTTCTTCAAGCATTTTAATATAGGACAGATCAACGCTGAGGGCTTTAGGGTTAAGGACTTCATCAAAATGCTCTGCCCATCGCATTATCACTTCGTTCTTATCAGTAACTCGATGTTGTCGGTCTTTTGAGTATATTGGTGCAGTTTTTCTTACTCGTGGGCCAAAAATAGATTTTATGCCTTCAAAGAATTTGCCAGTTTGATATGTATCAGCGCTATGTTGCAACTCAGCTGCTTTCTCCTTCCACCATCTATCTTTAAGTTCGCGTATCTTTAATCGTAATTTCTGATGTGCTTCTTTTCTACCGAGTATGTCTATAGATTTTGCATTAATTTCATGTCTATGTCTCTCGACTAGCTGTTTTATTTCTTGGTCTGAATCGTCGAACCAGTCTTGATTCTTTTTTTGTAATTTACCAATAGTCTCAAGAGCACAGCTATGAAGGTGTTTCGCAAAAGATTGCCACTCATCATTCGACGAAGAAGATGTTTGTGGTATATTAACAGCAAATTTATCATCTAAAGACTTACCAAGTACTGGTGAGGTAATAAGTCTCGAGAATGCAAGTTTTGGTGGAATTTTGTGGGGTGCTCGCCGTGGTGCCTTGAGTGACAGTTGAAGTTTGGATCTAATAAGACGATGATTAGTCCAGCCCTGTGCCCCTCGCATTGCTCTGGTGATAAGGACGTCGCGTAGGTCTTTACGACGAACAATGATGTAGTCTAAAAGATGCCAATGCTTCGATCTGGGGTGCATCCACGAGGTTTTATACTTTTCAGCAAGTCGGAAAAAGGTATTTGTTATGCTTAGATCAAATTGAGCACATAATGACAGCAGCCTGAATCCATTGTCATTACATTTTCCAATTCCATGCTTGCCGAGGGCACCGTTCCAGAGGTCATGTTCGGTGCCAACACGGGCGTTAAAGTCCCCTAACAAAATGATTTTGTCATGTTTTGGGATATTTTCGCACAAGGCTGTGTTATGGCACCTACTCTCTTCGCCATATATTTTTCAGTTATCATGAGAGACGCACTGCACCATTGCACTGGAAAAATTCAACTAAATGTTCGAACAGAAAAAGGCGTATTTGACATTTCAAGATTTAAAGCGAAGTCCAAAGTTCAAAAGGTATCAATTCTGGACATACTCTACGCAGATGATGTATGCCTTATGTCTGACAACATGGCGCATCTCCAAACGTACATTGACGCACTCCACCTGTCATGTCAACGATTTGGGCTGGTCATTAGTACGTCCAAGACCCAAATCCTCAAACAACCACCACGGGGCTGTGAAGCTGATAAAGCAACACTCAGTATAGATGGGAAACAACTTGATGAGGTGTCGCACTTTAAATATTTAGGTAGCACTATTAGGAACGACAACAGTCTCGCTTCGGAGATACCATCGCGCATTGCCAATGCCGCCACCAGCTTCGGCAGACTTACTGATCGAGTGTGGAGATCGCATGATCTTAGATTAGAGACCAAAATTAGTGTTTATAAGGCATTAATAATACTGATCCTTCTATACGGCGCGGAGACTTGGTGCTTATATAAAACCGACATAAAAAAACTTGACACATATCATCTTCGGTGTCTAAGATACATCCTGAAAATTACGTGGCAGGACCGAGTGCCTAACACTGAGGTTTTACGTCGGTCTGGGATGTATGGCATGGAGTCTCTGCTCGTGCAGCGCCAGCTGAGGTGGTGTGGACACGTCCTTCGCATGGAAAACCACCGATTGCCTAAGGCTGTATTCTATTCCGAAATGGCTGAAGGCAAGCGGAAACGCGGTGGCCAGCATTTGCGCTACAAGGATGTGTTAAAGAGACACTTGAATGCTTGCTGCATTGAACCTTCACGTTGGGAGGAGCTCGCTACACAAAGGTCATCTTGGCGCTCTATCATCTATAACAAGGTTAAAGACTTCGAGGAAGCCCGACTCGAAGCTCTTGACGCAAAACGCCAAATACGCAAAGAGAGACCAAAGCCCTCCTACTCGTACACTTATAACTCGATTGGTGAACTGTACTGTACGACATTCAATCTGTCGCACTCGAATTAGTTGGGGTCGCCGTCATCGAAATCGATGAGGAGGACTATATATATATATATATATATATATATATATATATATATATATATATATATATATATATATATATATATATATATTGGAACCGTTTTGAGTGCGAGATTTGTCATTAAAGTTTAGTTGACAATCAATATTCCATTGCAAGGCAATTATCGCCAAAGAGCGAGAGGTGTGAATGTAAGATTTTTTTTTATATTCTTTCGATAGTGGTACTATCTTAGAGACGAAAAACTCTCTCCGTCTAAATGGGCCTTTATTGACAAGTCGATTCCATAATGACATAACATTTAAAATGAAACAGGTATAGTTTGAATGATTATGACTGCACTGACTGAACGGTAACATAGCACAAATAAAGACACTTTTACAATGTACAACCCAATTAAATGCAAATAAGTTGAATCCTAAAAAAATTTTTTTTTTTAAACGCTTTTATTTCAATAATGTTTAGTTTATAAAATTAGCTACAAGTTGTGAAAATTTCAAGTCTCTACGTAAAATAGAACATAGAGAATTATGCGTCTAAAGTCTGAAAATCGTTTTTTTTAATTTAACAACAAATAAACAATGAAAATTAGTTTAAAATATGATTTTCGTGTATTGTCATCGGAAATACACATGTCTGCCAAATTTCATCAATTTTCATTAAAGGGAAGTCATTCAAATTAACGTTACAAGATTTGATTTGATGCTTTGATGCTTCGAAGTGAAGCTAAATAAAAGCGTTTAATAACTTAAAAACTTAGCTTTATAATGCACTAGTTCCCGTATAAGGCATGTTCATTAAAAACTATAGAATCAATTGGCAAGGTTCCTGCACATCCACGTTACATAATACAGTTGCGACCTATTCTTACGCCAATCAAATCTTGTTTGTTTTTTCCCAAGCAGCCCTGTAAATTTTAAATGGGTCCCGACTGATTAATCCTTCTATGGTTTAGTTATTCAGTATTACTTTTAACAACATTCTAAACTACTGGGAAAATTTTTTCTTTTTAGTTTTTTACGCAGTCGGGTTTTTTGTTTCTTTAATATATTTTTTTTATAATTATACGATTAATACCTATTCTTCCAATTTGTGATTGGACGAACTATAGTACATTCTACAGTAATATTTAACACTAGCAGTTGCCCGCAGCTTCGCACGCGGAAATTATGCTTATCATATTTATTTTGTACCCTTCATAGAAGAAAATTTAATAACAGGTTAATTTATATTGAATTTAGGAATTTATGAAGTAAAACCTACGATACAATCACAAATCATTCCTCAGTTCAAGGGTTTTGATGTGATGCCCGGACAGACAAACAGACAGACAGAAAGACAATAATTTTAAAAACAAATTTTTGGTGCTCTAACACGTTATTGATGTGTTATTTATTGATTATAAATTTCAATATTAGTCCCTCTCCCTCTTTCTCTCTCTCTTCCTCTTCCACTCTCAGTCCCTCTCCAGCTTAAAGTACCTCTCCCTCTGCCGCTCCCTGCCCCTCTTCCTCTCCAGTTCTCTGTCCCTCTCCCTCTCTCGCTCCCTCTCCCGCCCTCTCCCGTTCCCGGTCCAACTCCCGCTCCCTGTCCCTGTCCCTTCCCTCTCCCGCCCCCGGTCCCTCTCCCACTTCCTGTTCCTCTCCCTCTCGCGCTCCCTATCCCTCTCCCGCTCCCTGTCCCCCTCCCTCTCCCGCTCCCTGTCCCCCTCCCTCTCCCACTCCCGGTCTCTTTCCTGCTTTTTGTCCCTCTCCCCTCCCCCTCCCATCCGTAAAGTCCCCTATACAAAATGTTTTTCTCACTATAAGCTTAAATATTAATTTTCATAATGAAGAAGTTCCTGAAAGTTTTGCAACCCTTTTATTTACCTCTTAGGGGACGAAATTCTAAAAAAACCTGTTACAATTATTTTTTGTTCTTAATTATAAGCTTACATATCCATTTTTACATTACTTCAGAGTTCAAAAATGACAAAGTTTCTTAAATATTTACATCCCCTTAGTTTTGCCCCATAGGGGATGAATTTCGAGAAAATCATGAAACAGTTATTTTTTGTGTCTAACTATAAGCTTATATACAAATTTTCACCCTTCTTACTTCAAAACTGACGAATTTGCCATACTAACTTGCACACTTAAGAGTTTCTTAAATGTTCTTAACTTCAAAAATGACGAAGTTGTGTACTTAAGTTCCATCGCCTAAATTAACCCTTAAGGAATGATTTTCCAAAAAACAGAAACGTGTGTAACTGTAAACTTACATAAAAAAATCATATTTATAACTTTTACAGTTATTACTGGAAAATTTGATTTGTATGTACTACCAACCCCTATTTTTAGGGGATGAATTTCGAGAAAACAGTGATACAATTATTTTTTGCGTCTAACTATAAGCTTAAATACAAATTTTCACCCTTCTTACTTCAAAACTGACGAAGTTCCCATACTAACTTGCGCCGCCTTAATTAACCCTTTAGGGGATGATTTTCCAAAAAAACGTAATTATTAAAATTAAGTTTCTAATTTTTAATTAATATGTAAATTTTCATATTTTTAACTTCAAAAATAACGAAGTTGCATACTATGATAAAACGCCTAAATTAACCCTTTAAGGGATGATTTTTCAAAAAAATGTGTTAAAGTAAACTTGTATTTATTACTATAAACTTACATGAAAAACTTCATATTTATAACTCTAAAACTGACGAAGTCGGCTTGTATGAAAATGACTTCTAACCCCTATTTTTACACTTAGGGGATGAATTTCCAAAAATCCGTTCTTAGCTGACGTCTCCTTAGCATAAACTATCTCCCTGCTAAATTTCATCATAATCGGTTCGGTAGTTTCTGAGATTTTTTGTTTAATCAGTGTATCTCTTTTCAATTTTATATATATAGACTAGGTTTTCGCGTGGGGCGCGCGCTGCTAAAGCAGCGCGCGTGCCTTTCTCTTTCGCAAAAGACAAAATAAATAAATAGTTTTTTCAAAAATATAATTGGTCTTTGAAATTTATTTTTCGATTCAGGGGTCTGTTTGCAAAATGTTTGGCTTCAAACTACTACTTTTGGTTTGTCTGTTTTTTGCATGATTAACAGAATATGAGAGGGAGAGGGTGAGGGAGAGGGAGAGGGTGAAGGAGAGGGAGAGGCAAAGGGAGAGGTAGACGTAGAGAGAGTGGGCGGGAGAAGGAGGGATAGTGAGAGGGAAGAAGAGGGAGAGGGGAGGACGACGGAAAGGGGGAGGAAGAGGGAGAAGGAGAGGGAGAGAGAGGAAGAGGGAGGGTGAGACGGTGAGGTAGCGAATGGAAGTTGAAGAGGGAGTGGGAGAGGTAGAGAGAGGGGAGGGAAAGGAAGGAGGAGGTAGCGGGAGAGGGAGGGCAAGGGGGAGGTAGAGGGGAAGGAAAGCGATGGAGAGGGAGAAGGGGAAATTGGTAGGAGGTACAAAGTTTGCCGGTTCAGCTAGTTGATAACAATAATAATAATCCTTAATACTAATAAACGCCTCATACATCGTATTGACATTCAATGGACAATCTGAAATATTCGACACAAAATACATTTCTATAAAAATTAATATTTTAGAGGGAGGGAGGGGGAAAGGGCGAGGGAAAGGGTAATAGGGGGAGAGGTAGGGAGAGGGGAGGGAAAGGGAGGAGGAGAGGTAGCGGGAGAGGTAGGGCAAGGGGGAGGCAGAGGGGAAGGAAAGCGATGGAGAGGGAGAAGGAGAAATTGATAGGTGGTACAAAGTTTGCCGGGTCAGCTAGTTGATAACAATAACTAATTAAACCCTTAATACTAATAAACGCCTCATGCATTGTATTAACATTCAATGGACAAACAATCTGAAATATTCGACAAAAAATACATTTGTATGAAAATTAATATTTTTATATGGCAACACTGCAACATTTTTCCTCCGATGTGTACGATCTATAAGTACCAACAACCCCCTGATATATTGTAATGACATAAGATTGATGAAATGATTACATAAAAAAGTGCATTTGTATGATAACTTATATTTTTTGTATGGCAACCCTAAAATATTTTTTCACCGTCTTATACGGACTATTGGAACCTACAATCGCCCCATACATTATAAGGCCATCAAATGAAGACAACCGCCTCAAATATTTGAAAAAAGAAAACATTTGTATGAAAATTATTATTTTTTGTATGGCAACACTGAAATTTTTTTCACCAAAATTCACAAAATATTAGTACCTACAAATGTCCCATACATTATAGTGGCGAAATATTCAATCCAAAAAGAAATTTGTATGAAAATTATTATTTTTTCTATGGCAACACTGAAATTTTATTGCTTTTCCAGAACGAATGATTTAATTAAAAAATATCTCCCATACATTTCTTATGCTCTTGATCTATAGTTTAGCCTCAATTACTCGAAAAGTGAAAAAAATTCTGGACTCCAGTGTTGCCAGTTAATTCAGATAAAAATGGTCAAATGTCATTACAACTACCACAAGAAATCTCCTTGTTTGATTTTTTTATTAAGAATATTTTTCCTTCTACTTTTCATATTTTTGAATGGAAAGTCGAAAAAATTGTATGAACGAAGAAAAGAAAAACCAAACATGGCAACACTTTCGGTCAAGTTACACAACCGCCCCATACAAAGTTACCCCCTCAAATGTTGCCAACCTACAAATTTTTTCGTTCAAAAAATGCCATTTTTCGTACATTTTACAAAATGGCCGCCACGCGGTCCGCCATCTTGTCGAAAAAAATAATATCCCCAAAATATCAAAATTGAGGACACTTTCAAGAAAAAACAAAAAGAATATTGGAAAAAAGTTGAAACACCACCCCGATGCGTCCACACAAAGTCACCTCTAAAATTTCAAAACTTTAAAGAAAAATATCTCGGCGGCCATCTTGTTTTTTAATTTTTTTCTAATTTTATCGTATTAGGCGTCCCAAAATTATTCGAAAATGACACCAATATTGAGTAGAAGCTCAAATAAATAAAAAGTTGACAATCGCCGAGCGGCCGCCATCTTGAATTTTCGAACGGTCGGATTTTTCCCATAGTAACCATAGATAGTCAAGCAACTTTCCCATACATCATTATAACCCCCCACCAATACTTTCGGCTGGGCTACTCGAAATGTGAAAAAACGGGAAAAAAAAATCTAGCTCCCAGTGTTGCCAGTTAATTTAAATGAAAATGGTCAAATGTCATTACGACGACCACTAAAAATTTTTTGGTGAAATTTTTTGATTAAAAATGTTTCCCCTTCTACTTTTTATATTTTTGAATAGAAAGTTCACAAAAATGTATGAATGAAAAAAAAATCAACGTAACCTGGCAATACTTCAGACCAAGACCCACAACCGCCCCATACAAAGTGACCCCCTCAAATGTTGCCAACCTAAAAATTTTTTCCTTCAAAAAATGCAATTTTTCGTACATTTTATAAAATGGCCGCTACGGGGTCCGCCATCTTGGCGAAAAAAAAAATATACCCCTAACGTCAAAATTGGGGATAGATGCAAGGCAACAAAGAAAAAAAATTGCAAAAAAGTAAAAAACCCAACGCAATCCGACCCCGCAAAGTCACCTCGAAAATTGAAAATTTTTAAATCAAAATATCTCGGCGGCCATCTTGTTTTTTCAAATTTTTCCAAATTATTCGTAACACTTTTCCCAACATTAGCCGAAAACAACACCAATCTCGGGTAGCTGCATAATAAAAAAAAAAGTTGGTCATTTCACCTCGGCCGCCATCTTGGATTTTTGAAAGGTCGGATTTTTCCCATAGACAAGAGGGTTAGTCAAAAATTATTCCATACATCATATCTACCCCCACCACTCCATCTGGGAGATCAAAACGACTTTTTGTAAAACGAAAAAAAAATTCCAGCAGTCAGTGTTGCCAGGTGAAATCGACGAAAATGGTCAAATGTCACAGCGACGACCGCGACACATTTGCATGTTTGATTTTTTGATAAAAAATATTGCTCCTTCTACTTTTCATATTTTTGAATAGAAAGTCCAAAAAAATGTATGAACGAAGAAAAAAAAAATGAAACCTGGCAACACTTTGGGTCAAGTTACACAACCGCCCGGAACAAAGTGACCCGCTCAAATGTTGCCAACCAGAAGAAAAATGCACCCAAAAAATGTCGTTTTTCGTACATTTTTCAAAATGGCCGCCACCGCGTCCGCCATCTTGTCAAAAAAATAAATATCTCCAAAATATCAAAATTGAGGATACTTTCAAGACAACACAAAAAAAATATTGCAAAAAAGTTGAAAAACCTCCCCGATGCGACCCCTCAAAGTCACCTCTAAAATGGAAAAAATTCAAACCATAATAACTCGGCGGCCATCTTGTTTTTTAAATTTTTTCTCATTTTTTCGTAATAACCTTCTTAAACTTTACGAATACCCTCAAAAACGTTTTGCAAAAGGCCATAAACAAAAAAGTTGACAATCGCCGCGCAGCCGCCATCTTGAAAATGGGAAATGTCAGATTTTTCCCGAGGTGTCGGGAGGAGATGGAGAACTTTCCCCATAGACAACAAAATCCCATCTCGCCTCCTTCTGGGAGATCAATTGTATAGGTGAGTCAGTGGTAAGTCTAGGATTATATATAATAAAAAATAACTAGGTTTTCGCGTGGGGCGCGCGCTGCTAAAGCAGCGCGCGTGCCTTTCTCTTCCGTAAAAGGTAAAATAAATAAAAAGTTTTTTCTAAAATATCATTGGTCTTTGAAATTTATTTTTCGATTCAGGGGTGTGTTTGCGAAAAGTTTGGCTTCAAACTACTATTTTTGGGTTGTCTATTTTTTTGGCATAATTAACAGAATATGAAAGGGAGAGGGTGAGGAAGGGGAGAGGGAGAGGGAAAGGGAAAGGGAGAGGTAGACGTAGAGAGAGTGGGCGGGAGAGGGAGAGGGAGGAAGTTGGAGGGGGAGCGTGAGACGGAGAGGTAGCAAATGGAAGTTGAAGAGGGAGTGGGAGAGGTAGGGAGAGGGGAGGGAAAGGGAGGAGGAAAGGTAGCGGGAGAGAGAGGGCAAGGGGGAGGTAGAGGGGAAGGAAAGCGATGGAGAGGGAGAAGAAGAAATTGATAGGCGGTACAAAATTTGCCGGGTCAGCTAGTTAATAACAATAACTAATAATAACACTTAATACTAATAAACGCCTCATACATTGTATTGACATTCAATGGACAAACTATCTGAAATATTCGACACAAAATACATTTGTATGAAAATTAATATTTTTATATGGCAACACTGCAATATTTTTCCTCCGATGTGTACGATCTATAAGTACTAACAACCTCCTGATATATTGTAATGACATAAGATTGATGAAATAGCCTGAAATATTACATAAAAAAGTATATTTGTATGAAAACTTTTATTTTTTGTATGGCAACCCTAAAATATTTTTTCACCATCATTTACGAACTATTGAAACCTACAATCACCCCATACATTTTAAGGTCATCAAATGAAGACAACCGCCTCAAATATTTGAAAAAAGAAAACATTTGTATGAAAATTATTATTTTTTGTATGGCAACACTGAATTTTTTTTCACCAAAATTCACAAAATATCAGTACCTACAAATGCCCCATACATTATAGTAGCGAAATATTCAATCCAAAAATAAATTTGTATGAAAAACATTATTTTTTGTATGGCAACACTGAAATTTTATTGTTTTTCCAAAACGAAGGATTTAATTAAGAAATATCTCTCATACATTTCTTATACTTCTGATCTATAGTTTAGGCTCAACTACTCGAAAAGTGAAAAAAATTCTGGACTCCAGTGTTGCCAGTTTATTAAGATGAAAATGGTCAAATGTCATTACGACGACCAATTAAAATATTTTGGGGCAATATTTTGATTAAAAATATTTTTCCTTCTACTTTTTATATTTTTGAATGGAAAGTCCAAAAAATTGTATGGACGAACAAACGAAAAACCAAAGATGGCAACACTATCGGTCAAGTTACACAACCGCCCCATACAAAGCAACCCTCTCAAGTGTTGCCAACCTACTGATTTTTTCCTTCAAAAAATGCAATTTTTCATACATTTTACAAAATGGCCGCCACGGGTTCCGCCATCTTGTTGAAAAAATAATTATCCCCAAAATATCAAAATTGAGGACACTTTCAAGGGAAAACAAAAAGAATATTATAAAAAAGTTGAAAAACTACCCCGATGCGAGCCCACAAAGTCACCTCTAAAATTTCAAAATTTTAAAGAAAAATATCTCGGCGGCCATCTTGTTTTTCAAATTTTTTCTAATTTCATCGTATTAGTCGTCCCAAAATTATTCGAAAATGACACCAATATTGGGTAGGTGCTCACATAAATAAAAAAGTTGACAATCGCCGAGCGGCCGCCATCTTGAATTTTCGAACGGTCGGATTTTTCCCATAGTGACCATAAGTAGTCAAGTAACTTTTCCATACATCATTATAACCCCCCACCAATACTTTCGGCTGGGCTACTCGAAATGTGAAAAAACGGGAAAAAAAATTCTAGCTCCCAGTGTTGCCAGTTAATTTAGATGAAAATAGTCAAATGTCATTACGACGACCACTAAAAATTTTTTGGTGAAATTTTTTGATTAAAAATGTTTCTCCTTCTACTTTTTATATTTTTGAATAGAAAGTTCACAAAAATGTATGAAGAAAAAAAAAATCAACATAACCTGGCAACACTTCAGACTAAGACCCACAACCGCCTCATACAAAGTGACCCCCTCAAATGTTGCCAACCTAAAAAATTTTTCCTTCAAAAAATGCAATTTTTCGTACATTTTATAAAATGGCCGCCACGGGGTCCGCCATCTTGGCGAAAAAAAAAATATACCCCAAACGTCAAAATTGGGGATAGATGCAAGGCAACCAAGCAAAAAAATCGCAAAAAAGTTTAAAACCCAACGCAATCCGACCCTGCAAAGTCACCTCGAAAATTGAAAAATTTTAAATCAAAATATCTCGGCGGCCATCTTGTTTTTTCAAATTTTTCCAAATTTTTCATAACACTTATCCCAACATTAGCCGAAAACGACACCAATCTCGGGTAGCTGCATAATAAAAAAAAAAGTTGGTCTTTTCACCTCGGCCGCCATCTTGGATTTTTGAAAAGTTGGAGTTTTCCCATAGATCCGGGGGTGAACCAAAAATTCCCCCATACATAGTATCTACCCCCCACCACTCCTTCTGGGAGATCAATTCGGGTTTTCGTAAAACGAAAAAAAAATTCCAGCAGTCAGTGTTGCCAGACGACATCGACGAAAATGGTCAAATGTCATAGCGACGACCGCGACACGGTTTCCTGTGTGACATTTGTGTCAAAAATATTGCTCCTTCTACTTTTCATGTTTTTGAATAGAAAGTCCAAAAAAATGTGTGAACGAAGATAAAAAAAATGAAACCTGGCAACACTTTGGGTCAAGTTACACAACCGCCCCGAACAAAAGGACCCGCTCAAATGTTGCCAACCAGGAGAAAAATTCACCCAAAAAATGTCATTTTTCGTACATTTTTCAAAATGGCCGCCACCGCGTCCGCCATCTTGGCGAAAAAATTAATATTCCCAAAATATCAAAATCGAGGATACTCTCAAGCGAATGCAAAAAAAATATTGAAAAAAAGTTGAAAAACCTGCCCGATGCGACCCCGCAAAGTCACCTCTAAAATGGAAAAAATTCAAACCAAAATAACTCGACGGCCATCTTGTTTTTTCAATTTTTTCTCATTTTTTCGTAATTCTCCTTACAATTTTAACAAAACACCCGAAAAACATTTGGCAAAAGGCCATAAACAAAAAAGTTGACAATCGCCGCGCAGCCGCCATCTTGAAAATGGGAAATGTCAGATTTTTCCCGAGGTGTCGGGAGGAGATGGAGAACTTTCGCCATAGACAACAAAATCCCATCTCGCCTCCTTCTGGGAGAACAATTATATAGTTATCACGGTGGTAAGTCTAGGATTATATATTATAATAACAGAATCGAAGACGCTACAGACTAGTATCGCAGTGATATTGCCATAAAGCAAATAAAGCCAGCCGCTGCATACAAATCGGGTGAACTCGATACAGATTAGAATGAAGTACGTACGTTTGCAGCTCGGCCGGGATATGAAAGCTTATAGGGAATACGGATGATAGGATGGGGAATGGATGCTATTTGTTTTCATGTGCACTAGACGCACTAAGTTTCTTTTCATATGAACCGAAATACCTTACCGACCTCGGTTTGCTCAACATTTGCAATCAAGGAGACGGACTACCGGGCTGCTTGGGAAATAACAAGATTTGATTGGTTGAAGAATGGTTCTCGACTGTTAATCCTTTTATGGTATAGTTTACAGACTTAAAAAAAGAAGACGTTACCTTGCCTTATCGAGAGTGACGCCTCCTGCTTACCATGTGTGCGTAATTTATAGTGCGGTCCGACGCGGTAATTGCGCCCGATTAATAACAGCATGGGGTCAATGTGTGCGTGTGATACTTATACGAATAGAGGAGTTGGTATTACTATGAGTCTGTCACTGAATTTGTTGCTGACAATCCGTCTGGTTCTTTTTTTAAGTCTGTGGGTATAGTTGTTCAGTATTACTTTTGACAACATTTTTAACTACTGGGCTTGTTTTTTGCCAGTAGTTTATTTTACGCAGTCGGGTTTTTTATTTTTATTTTAGTAACTGTTACTTTTTACATGAAGCTTCACCTGCAACAACGCGTTGCATTGCTTTATTGCCCAGTAGTGTACTCAGAGCTTGTCAGCAGAGATTTGAGATTAAATATATTTTTGTAAATATTTCGTTATCACGTTGAAGTCATCGAAATCTGTTCCCAGTGTTCTATAATGTAATGTGATTGTCAGCTGAAGCTATGTTTGCACTCACCATCATGAAACTTGCTTACACCGCCGGAATGATCCAATATGCAAATCGTATAGTGCATACACGCTTCACATGCATGTGGCTCTATGCTGCTGAATATATGAATATAAAGGTGTCTTCCATCTGTTTCAGACGAGCAGAGTTCAAGTAGCTGTTCTTAACTTATATGACTTGCAAAGCTTCGACCAATATGTTTGTTGATTAACTATTGATTATTTCCAGTTCATCTAGTGGAGGGTTTTGTAACAAAATTAGTAAGTTTCAACCCTGCAAAAGTTATCTACCTATAGAAAAAAAAATAACAAAAATATAGTGCTAACTCGTTCATAGCCCTAATAGCGTGGGTGACAACCACACAACCAGAAAGTTATAGTTATAATATAAGTTAGACAGTAAATAGTAAGTAGTTATTAGCTATTAATATTAGCTATTAGATCTATGAAATAATATGAAAACTGAGATCCAAAATTTGATACAATAATAGCTCAGAGTTCAAACTATTTTGGTCACAAATATATCGCCACAATAAATTAGTCTCAACCGTTGATTAATATCAAATGTTGTTGAAATAGTTACTACGGGTTATTAATCTGGAGATGTGATCAGACAGTCTTATCACTAACAAGTTAATAGTTTAATAAATGTTTTAAAATACCCCGGACGGTTTTATTTTCACCAAATATAACTTTAAAAAATCTCGATTACGTCAGCTTTCAAAATAAAAACCCCATCTTTGGTCCATTCGTTTAGGAGCTTAGGAGTTTACTATACCACACAGACAGTCAAACTTATAAATCTCCTTTTTTGCGTCAGGCGTTAAAAAGTAAATAATTGCTTTTATAGAAAAAAAATTGGACTGAGATAACAACCCAGTTACAACCACTTAGGAGTCCCCTCGCTTAAAGTCAAATCTGAGTAGAGAATGACCAAACTCTAATTATAAGTAATAACTAAGTATGTAAAACTTGAACTCTTTAAGATAAAAGGAAGTTTAGGATAAGGATTAGGTTAGTCTAATTAGGTTTAATTTGAAAATAAAAGCTTTTAAAAATATGAAGGCGATGCCGTTTGTACTCGCGACACGCAGCCAACAGCTCCTAAATCTACATAGACATTTAGATATCTTTATCACGACCAACTTGTCCCAACTTCCCAACTGTTGATATTGCCATTAATTATAATGCTTATCGCTCCTGACTGCTCCTGACACGTGCTTTTAATTAATTGGAAGTTTACTTGCGACTTCAATTTTTGACTCTTACTGGTTAGTTAACTTACCTTAATTAATACACAAGTAAAAATACTATCTACCTATAAGCTAGACAGATAAGCCTTAAATTTAAAACAATGTAAATATTAGGACTCTTTTAACAATCCATGTCAATAATCGTTCAAAGTTAATGAATATTTTTTATATTTTAAACGCTGTTCTTAGTCATTAAACTCTCTTGCAATCCCCGAGAAGACCAATTCAAAGTTCAAGACTTAGAACAATTTCAGACTTCATCAACTGTCTAATGAATGTTATTCACGGTCAATACTAATATGTTTTTAAATACGCGAGTATGTTATTCCAAAGCATAAATAAAAGGCCCCGGGCGGTAATAATTCCGAACAGCTTACTGAATTTGAATTGAAATTAATTGCGTTGCAAGGCCTACTAATGGACGAACCGAAATTAATGTTGATAGAGTAATTCGAAACTAACTTTTAATGTATTTTGTTCACTCATATTTCATCCAAATATATTACAACTAACACAGACCTTATTTTGTAATGTGTTTGGGGTATAGTATTTGCTTAATTCGGAAGCAATTTTTGGTAACTAATTATGAGTTGTTTGCATTATTTAATGGCTGCCCAAACGCATTGGATTTTAATTACCGTAGCGTTTTGCAGCAAAATTCTAGTCAAAATCATCATCTAGCCCAACAACCTACCTCTTTCCTTTTAGAATGAAATGATGTGTTTCAGTAGTAGTGTCCAATTTTAGGGGTTCATTTATGGCACTAATGTTTCGCAGTTCACAAGTCCAGAACGAAACAGCTTTTTTTATTATGTTCCTTTTCTCTTGCAATGGTCGTCACTCGCACACCTTTTTCTCATGTTGTTATCGGTCCTGCAAACATTGTACTGAATCCATAAAACCCAAAACATGATTTTATTTACGAGCTAGATACGTTGAAAGTATTAGAAGTGCTTCAGGCCGGACAGCATGGGAACAGTGCCAGCTGTCGGCAGTTCTTATATTCCTGATAGTCGATCAGAACACGACGACACGACCTGCTAGCAGATTACAAAACTATGTTCAAATATGATTGTACCTGAGAAATGTACAGAAGTTACGAAAATAATCTTTTAAATGTTTAAAATTCTGTTTAATTCATAATTAGACAATATTTATGTAACTGTAGAAAATCTTCATTATTAAAAAATCAAATGATTGAACTTCGTAGAAACGGTGCATGAAAAAATATATGATAGCATTATCTTACGATATTATAAGTAGTATATTATGATACATACACAAATACTCCGTTCTAGAATCACCTGTGTAATTTGTGTTACGAACACAAATAACGCGTCGTGAACAAACTTTTATCTATCATATTTTATTGCCTCGGCTGGGAATTAAATCCCCAAACTTGCGGAGTCACCACAAACAGAGCTGTCAAACTTGGTCATCCAAACGATACGCTCTTCATTTAATGATCGGTACTAACGTACATTTACAATATCACGTGTGTTATCGATTCGTTGCTGAAACAAGAAAGCGGTAAACATGCGCTCCAACAGTACCTAATGCTACCATATTTCATCAGTTTTATTTTGCATCGCTAGACGTTTGTTTCTCAGCATTTGGAAGCTGTTAATCCTTTCGAAATTACGTCTTTTTCCCCCAAACTCGTTTGATCCTCGCTCCTCGGAAGGCACAAAGGCCGCTGCAGACGTTAATTACAAAATCTCCATCCATTATCGCAGCTAATTTTTCAACACAATAAGAACTGGTTATTAGAAGAAAACAATTCGAGGAAAAAGTCCAAAAATTCCTATTCAAACAGCTGCGAGGTACCGGGGAACTTAATTAAGGCATTAATTAAAATTATTTAGCTGAACATTTTCTTTAATTGAATTCTGTAACTGTTATCCTTTTTCATGTGTGTTTGTATTGGAGTTGGAAGCTCGATTGTAAGTCTCATTAAAGCGAGCATTGTGTTTATTAGTACTCAACTATTGTACAGGTGCTCCATACATCTATTTACTAGTCCAACCAGAGGGGTTAGAAATCTCTTGTAGAACGTACGTCACTGGGTACCACCAGTTTGATTGGTATTACACTCCTCTTACCAAAATATACCTTCAACCTATTAAAATATAATTGAGTATCGAACAAATTAAATTTTCGACCCGGTCAAAAATAATTAAGACCTGGGAAAATTACGGAATCAATATCGATCTCCAATTAATTGGCGAGTGCATGAGCAATTAATGAGTTTTCTACTTAACTCAGTATTTATGATTTAATTATCCCAGCAATTCGGCTGCCTGTTAAAATTATAATTATTGGTTTTCCGAATTACCAACCAAATTATAAAATAAAATAAACCAAATGAAATTATAGTTAAATATAAATTATGATGCTATATTGACCGTGAAGCAAGTTGCTTCAAGGTGACACGTGGATTGTGAATTCAGTTTCGACTCTGGTCCTATGTTATTTCGTATTAATACTACATACTACATTGGAGTAGTATTGGAAGATACGCCAAGCTTCTTCAACTACAATAAGACCTGTAGTTTATTAGTAGTAGTAGGGCATGTCATGAAATGAAGCCACTTGGCATGACTACTTACTTGGCATGGCTTACTAATATTATAATATAATGCAAAAGTTTGTGTGGATGAGTGATATTCTTTTTAAGATAAAACTACTGAATGGAATGTTATGACAAGCAAACCGTTGAGCTTGAAGCTCAATTATCTCTCTGAATAGATAATGATCTGGAATAACATATTGGGTACTTGTTACCTCTGAAAACGCGCTCAGAGCGCTACTAGTCACTAATTCGTCTGTGCCAAAGTGCGCACATGTATGTGTGCGAATGTATGTGTTAATGTCACCTACTAATAGTTTGCCCGCATGCGGATCTTTGTGGGATAGTCGATTGGTAAAATATATAAAACTCGGTGTCTTATACGTTGAGGATTTCTGCGTCCGACATTGTGATATACGCGTCTCGTGGGAAATTTATTCGCGTTAGACGATCCTAAGCCGCTGTAATGTGCCTTCGATGGGCCCCTCACGGAATTATTACAGCCGGAGACATTATATTCAATGGAGTCGAGTATTGGAGTCACTTTTATTATGTTACGTCATAATATCTAAGGTAGTCCATGGATTTAGCTTAAACTTTGTTATAATATTAGGTTATGGAATTTCATGCATTAGCTTATATTTTGAAAATTTTCACGATGACTATCTTCTAAGTATGCTTACTAATTTGCTGTAATTGATAATGAGTTTGTCTGCGAAATGCAGGGTTCAAGGTTTGATTCTTGCCTGTAGTACATTTAGGTATTCTTGGATCTTGGTCCTTCTTGATTTCTAATTTCAACGTGCTCACGGTACATAACTTTTGAAATTATAGATTCAGAAAAAGAAATAATTTAGTAGTAACAAACATTAAAATATCTTTCAAAACCATAAAAAAGCCCTACTGTGACTTATTTTCATCTACGAACTTAATATTTATTTGACATTTCACACAGTGACATAAATAATTAAAACATGTATTATTGACAGTGAATAAAAACGAAAGGGTATTGAAGTTTTTCAAAACCTAAAATAGATTTATTGGAAACAGTATATCCAAAATGCCTCCGCTGGAGGTTCAAATCCCAGTACAACGAGTTGATAAATACCCAATCATAAAACTCGATTGGTTTTTCAAGGTTCTGTATGCGATGAGATGAAACGGTAGTGGTGTCCGTCTCTGCTGTGTGAACCTGAAACTCATTTTGGTGAAGCGATCTTAAAATTAATTAAAACCCTCCTTTGATGTTTTATTAGATACAGGTTTTTTTTTAATTGGTTGTCATCGTATAGTGAGTATTGTTCAACTTTTAAAAAACAGGTACATTCTTACACAGTGAAAATTTCGATTTAATGTTATACCTTTTTTTCATCAATATTCAGATGTTTAAAGGAGGGTTGTAAATTATATCTTTACATTTACAGATTTACAAGTTGTTTTAAATAATTTCCCTATGAAGCCTTAATAGGTATATTTTTGATACGTCGATAATAGGATAAGATATTTGGCCTATAACTTATTTGTCTTACTTCTAATCTTGCACGAAACATCAGCATTTCGTTCTTGTTATCAACTGGTAAAATTCATACTTTTTGTTGATTGACTTCATACAGGCATAACCTTAATATCCGTAACACTCATTTTCTTTTTGGGGACGGGCAGTATTACCGTATTACCTATTAGGTATATCATTTGGTAGATATTCCTGACATTCATCACCGGTTATAAAAGTCGATAAAACTCTCTAACTTTATTTGAGAGCAGCACTTTAGAACACTCAATAAAGTTGCTCGGCTCGCACTTGACCGGCTTTATTTTAGTTTCGCAGGGCTACAAAATTCATTGGATGTCAAATAAAAACAAATTTTCTGCATGATAAATCTTTCAAAAGCTCAAAAGCAAATACTCGTAACTAGAAGTATTTTGCATTTGTATCCAAAACCGGCTTGCATTGATGTCGCTTTGTGTGATATAGAGATTTTAACGAACATTTCCGTTTAATTTTGGCCGTATCGGGGCGGGCCAGAATACTATCCCCAATCTCATGCCGGCAGAGCATGGTGTCGTAAGAGGCGACAAAAGCCGACCTATACCTGTATGGTGATAGGTATTCACGTAAGGCTTATAATATCAACATTCATAATATATCATTAATATTTTTACTGGTACTATAACCTATCTTTCCGTGAAGCCCATCTGGCTTGTTTGATCAAAAGGGTAGCTAGCCAGCTGACTCAAGTCAGCCACCAAGTGACTCGTCATGTTCCAGTTGGTAAGTCACGTCGGAAGCCTTCAGACGTCATTATAACTTCAGACATTTAAGCAACTTACCAATTCTCGCTGTTCAATCATGGTTAAATAAACTCATGTTCTTTTACAAGGAGAAACTGGCTAAACTTAGTGGGCCAGCAATGGGTTGCACCTGTGATGTTGTGTGCAGTGCGGTGGAAAGAATAACACGTGTTGTTCGTATGATGTCTTTATTAGAACTCTCTTGATATGAATCAACCTAACTTATATATTAAGGTGTCTTACAATAAGCTACACACTACACACCACATCGACATTTCAGTACATGTGTATGTAATAGCGTAGTATTATTACCATTATATATTCTGTGGTATTATTAAGATAAAATATATCTAAAGAATTGTGTTTCGTGTTCTTTCATTTAAGAAACTTTTACTATGCAAATACGTTATATCTTCCACCGATCTAATTACGAGCCAGCGAACGAATTTCTAAGAATATATTCTGGAAGACGGTGAGTTTGTTGCAAAGGATGGATGGATGCTCGAGCACGACGTCCATGAAATATAGGAGCACAGCGGACGCAGTGCCTGCGCTTTGCGACAAAATGACTGCCATTTTTCCAAACATGCAATCCAATCCTCGGACGCAATATCCTCGCGAGCGTGCACCTGCGTCGAACGATAGCCGGAGTTCAATTTTGAAACCGCATATTGCGATAGTTTTTCGCTCAAAAGCGCGCTCGGATCAAAGGACGTGTGTGTCATCAGTTTATGTACTGTCGACTTTGAATGCTAGCTTATTCTGCTCTGCATTGAGTGGTTTTTCGGGGAGTGCCCTCGTGGACTACTAGCACTACCAGGGCTTTATGGTGATTTGTTTCTCGTCACAGTAACGTATTGGAGATTTGTTGATGTCACATTATTGCGTGACATTTAGTTTTGCAATTTCTTCTGTGTCTCGTGAATGTTTTACAGAATATAATTTTTATGTAAGTTTCTTCCTCTTGATTTGAATCACTGATTTTGCTTGATATGTATTGATAATATTGTGTATTTTAAGCCCATTCTTACACGTGAAAGACCTTAAGCGTAGAATATCGCTTAAATTAAAAACTTTTACTGAACGAAATTTTTCACGATGTGTGTTATTAATGCCATTCGTCCAAAAATACTTAAAGAAGATAAATTTGATATTTCTTTGAAATTCCGTTAGATTTCGTTGACATTTTCCGTTACTCAATTGTGTTTCTTTATGTCGATGCATACGTAACGGGTTTTTACTCTTACGCGACGGGACGTGAAGTTTTGAAAACATCGTTCCATAGAAAATGTAAACGATAGCGCATACGCAGCGGAATCACGTACGGGACGGGAGCGAGGCACGCACGTATATTTATGCCTACGTCTACGTCCCGTCCCCATCCCATCCACGTTACGTATGCAGCGACCTTTAGGGCGGCTTAGAATACTAATCCAAATCTCTCGCTGGATGGGTGTCGTAAGAGGTGACTAAATCTTGCCTACCAGTAGTAGGGCTCGTCGGAGGGATTATATTGGTATTGATTTTATTGATTTTTAAAAACTATTATTTATTTCTTCGTGGGGTCCACTTGGATAGCTACCACGTTCTTCTTTGAGTCAGCCGCCAAAAGATCTGTCGTGTTCCAGCTCCCCCAGCTGAGAGGCAGTTTTTTCTTTATTTTCTTCTCTCTTTCTTGGTCGGCAATACATCAGTGATGCATTTGGTGTCGCTGATGTAGATGGACGACGATAGCTACTTACCGTCAGGTGGATCAGCAGCTCGCTTGCTATTTTTGAGAATGAAAATAAACAAGTTTTTAAGCGTAACAATATTTTATTAATCTTTTCCTAATAACGACTAGAAAATTAAGCTATTATCTTTGGACTACAGTAATTATTATTTCTTGTTGGTTTTTCTTTCCAGAGTAATCTGATTAAAAATAGTACAATATTACTTGATTTCATGAACCATTGTGGAGGCACTTGGGCGGCATGAAAACTTTCTACACTCGGGTTGGCCAGTTTGGCCACTAGCCCCTCCACCAATCCGCACTGGAGCAGAGTGGTGGAATATACTATAGGTCTCCTCAAGAGGGGAGACCAGTACTTAGTAGTGGGCCATTAATGGGTTGAAGCTGTGGGTTGAAGCCATAAATTATGGATTTAAAACAAAAATAAAAAAGTAGGAACTCTAACGCCCCAACTCAGAGTTAATAACGGTTACTTAAATCACTAATTAGTAAACGATTTAAGTAACCGTTAATGACTGAGTTGGGGCGTTAGGCTAGTAAACAAATAATAATTAAGTTTTTCTTAAACTTGATTTGTTAATATGTGTAACAAAAAAGTGTAGGATCTACATGCACTCAGTATGGAAGTATTTATTGCCGCACAACGGGAACAATTCAGCAACATTCCCCATAACTTCAAACTATTCGCCCCAGTATTCAACCAGTCAGCCAGTCAGCCAGTATCTCCAACATTGGTATTCTCCAACAATGGTTGACAACAAAGGAGCTCTGTGCCTTATAAAATACAAATAATATGTATCTCTATTTAGTAATGATATGATACTCTACACATTTCTTAATATTTACAACTATGTACTCTTACTAAAAATATATACATGTATTAGGTATATTTTAAAAAGTAATCTAAATTTACATGAGCCATAAACAAACAAATTTCATTTTATCATCTTAGCAACCAACACACGAAGGTTTTTATATACATATAGTAAAAATATATTAAAGACATCGAAGTCTTGTTATTGGCCTAGTTCAAATTTTATGCCAATATAAATCAAGCAAAATTTCGGAATTATCGGCACCTCTAACTCTCTTCTCTTTGTACTCCTCTTCTGTACCATTTAAACACAGTGACCAATCTTAGCCTTTTTAAATATCACCTCAGAAGTAAATAATAATATGTCAAGAGAGATGTGAGGACAAGCGCAGGAGTCGATTCCGTGGAGATACCTGAAACAATTTAATAAAACTGTTTATATCACAACATATTATACGGGGTGGCGCAAAAGCAATGCCGCTATTTGGTTTAGTCTTAATTTCTTATCTTACTTAAAAATCTCCTAAATGGTTACCTGAGGTGATTGCCAGAAATAAGGTGAGTCCCAAAGGAATATTGAAAATTAAAAATCTTTAATCTAAATTCTAATTAAATATTTAAGAATCTTAATTATAAAATTTGGTTGTAAAAAACAAATATAAATAAAATTTTATATTTAAAAACGTTTTACTGACTACTTTTATTTATAGTATAGCAACATATCGATGATTGACACAATATGAATATAGAGTTGAGTGTGTGCGACAAGCGTGGAGCGAGCCAAAACGATGTCATGTCACATCATATACCGCGTACTGCGCACCGCTCGCCTCTGGCCGCTGGCGACGATCTCATGTTATTAAAATGATTACAACTGAACGACAAGTCAATTATCCTGCCACAATTTTAATAACGAACTGAACTGAAATGATACTAAACATGGCAAAGACAATATTTCACATTAGACTAATAAATCTGGTTTCACATTATATTACTTCACCTGATGGCAAGTGTCACAGATGGCCATAAGAAACATCAGAGGGTTCAATGACGAATTCCTGTTCGAAAGAAAGTTGAATCCCAGTATTGTTTTAATTCATAATTCATAATTCATAATTCTTTATTGCGTCAAACATGGTACATAATAATGTGGTGGTAACAATAATACAATATCATAGGTCAGCATATTTGGCTGGATGCAGCATGCAATGTCAAATTTACATTTATTTATTAAATTGTTATTATCAAAATTACATAATGTGGAATTTACATTTATTTATTACATTATTTATCATTTTCATAGTTGCCTAATGTCAGATTTATATTTATTTTTATTTATTAACTTATTATCATATTTACAAAATTTAATTATATTACACAATTATTATTATTATTTATTTAGGAATTCTTCAATTTTATAAAAATTAAAGTCTAGCAAAAAAAATTTCAGCCTATTTTTAAATAATTTGTCAGATAATATATCTTTTATGTCATCAGGTATCTTATTATATATTTTTATACACATTCCATATGCATTGTTTAGAAGCAGGGACGTACGTGGAGTGCTGTCATAGACGAGTCTATTAGGTTTTCTGGAAATTCGCGAATAATGTTCTTCCGCTGTTTTAAATAAATTTTTGTTTGCCCTTACAAAACAACCTATCTCTAAAATGTACATGGATGTCAAAGTCAATATATGAAGTTTTTTAAATAATGGCCTACAAGACTCATATGGTGGGGCTCCACATAGCGCTCTTATACACTTTTTTTGAATAATAAATACTCTTGTGGTATGAGGAGAATTACCCCATAATAGAATTCCATATTTTAAGCATGACGCAACGTACCCATGATATGCTGCTAGAGCAGTATCAAATGTTGCAGTCTCTCTAAGTCGCGTGAGTACATAAACAAATCTATTTAGTTTTGAACAGGTTGCTTCAATGTGAGCAGCCCAATTTATATCCTTGTCTAATATTATACCTAGGAATTTACATTTATTTACTTCTTCTAAAACTTGTCCGTTATAGTTTATATTAAGTCTTTTGATTTTTTTATTTTTTGTTCGAAATTGAATGTAGTTTGTTTTATTTAGGTTAATTTTTAAACTGTTACTATTAAGCCAAATTATAATAGATTTAATTGTATTATTGATATTGTTTTCGAATTCGGAAAAGTCAGTATTTTTGTCACAAGTCAAAATAATAGATACATCATCGGCAAAGAGTATACTTTGATGCTTTGTCACATCAGGAAGGTCATTAATATAAATTTAAAAAAGGAGCGGTCCTAACACACTACCTTGAGGAACTCCATTTTTGTTTATACGGTATTGAGAATAATATTGTAACACATCCCCATGTTTTGTCTGTCTGTCAATTTGGACTTGTTGAGATCTATTTGTCAAGTAGGATTTTAGCCATTCTAGGGCACATCCCCTTATTCCATTTCGTTCAAGTTTACTGAGTAATGTATCATGGTTAACAAAGTCTGCCTTTGACATATCTAGGAACAGCACTACAACATTGTCTTTATTATCTAGATTTTTAAGTACATTATGCATCAGGTTGAATCCAGCTAAAGTTGTAGACTTTTTTTTTTGGAAGCCATGTTGCTGACTGTTAATAACATTAAATTTGTCCCAATAGTTTACGAGTCTATTTGCGATTGCTTTCTCAAAAATTTTTGAGAATACAGGTATCAGTGTTATTGGTCGGTAATTTTCAACATTATCTTTATGACCTTTTTTATAAATAGGTTTTATTATCGACTTTTTTAAGATCTCGGGAAAACTTCCACTTTCGAAGGATAAATTGATCAAGTATGTTAATACCGGAGAAAACTCATGGATGCAACATTTTATTGCCTTTGTAGATATTTCATCATATCCTACAGCATTTGAATTACGAAGAGTCCTTATAATATTAATTGTTTCTTGTATACTATACGGATACAAAAATATAGAACTTAATATGTTATCATTACAATTATTCGAATTTAGAGAATTGTATTTGTCATTTTTGGTCGTGTCATGTGAATTTTGGGAATCATTTAAATTATTATTATTAGTTATGTCAATAAAATGATTGTTGAATGTTGTTGCAATGTCTACAGGGTTAGTAACTTCTGTCTTTTGGAATTTTAATGCTTTAATATAATCGAAGTGATTTGTAGAATTATATTCCTCTTTTATTAGTCTCCAAGAAGCTTTGCAAATATTCTTACTATTTACTATGTAATTTTTATTACATTTCCTCTTTGCTGTAGTTATACATAATTTTAACAGTCTTGTGTATTTAGTGTAGTCATTTTTTGTTTTATTGCATTTGTGTTTATAATATTTGAATCGTAAATTTCTCTTTGTTTTACAGCCTAATTTTATACCTTTTGTAATCCATTTGGGCCGTCTAAATTGGTTACTTATTCTGATTTTTTTAAATGGAAAACAAAGTTTATACAGAAGGCTCACAATATCATGAAATAATTGGAATGCTAAATTGAGATCCTTCTCTTCATATACATCATTAAAAGATAAACTTTTGATGTGTTTTTTAAACAAACTAAGATTTTCATCGCTTAGGTCCCGTTTATAAATATAGACATATTTAGGTTTAACTTCAATTTTAATAGACGGAAAACATATCATTTGTGCGGTCTCATGATCAGATAATCCTAGTGGAAGTGTATAAGCCTTTGTTATTTTTATGTTACTTATTATATGATCAAGGCACGAATTTCTACGGGTTGCCTCTGTTATTTTCATGGTTAAATTGTAGTTTTCCAAAAGGTCTAGATAGTACCGTGTTATCATATTCTGATTAAGTGTGTTTATGTTTGTGTCACCTGCGATGATAAGTTTTTTTTTGGGTCTTAAAGAAAACTTATGTAATAAGTCATCAAGTTTAGTTAAAAACACCTTAGGGTTCGAGTTTGGAGTACGATATAAGCATACAATTAATACATTATGGCCCTCCATTTCAATCGCGCAACATTCAAATATCTTTTCCACTGATATTTCTTTTACATATAGTAAGTCGGTACACTGTAATTCCTGTTTTACTAGTATTCCTACCCCGCCTCTATGTGTATTTCTAGAGAAATAAGAAACCAATTTATAGTTCGCAATGTTTAAGTTGTTTTCATGACCTTTTTTTAAAAAGGTTTCCGTTAAGCAAATCACATCTGGTTGTCTTTTTTCCTCTTGTAGTTTTAGTAATGTCACTTCTAATAGTTTCTTCTTAGATAATACGCTTGCAATATTTTGATGCATTAAATAAAAACACCGAGTTAATTTAGGGTCGAAAAAAAATTGAATTATTTGATTCGGTAATATTGTTTGCTGTATTTGATTTATTTATGACAGGAAAATAGTATGGAATTGTGCCCTTTTTTTTGTTCTTCGTACCTGGTGTGTTATTATTTTTGTTAATGTTAATATTATTTTTAAAGTAATAATCAATTGTACCTTTATTGTATTTATATTTTTCTACACCTTTAGTGCCCGTATTCCGTGCTCTAAACAATTTTACAGTTTCTAAAAATTTTTTTATATATTTATTATCATAGTCAATGGAATCTATACATGAGTTTAATTTACTACATATGTCATATTGAAAATTGTGTAAAGTATAATAATATTTATTTACTGCAATAAATTTACAGTTTTTAAACTGTTGGCATATTAATTTTATCTCGTAATTAAGTTTGTTTACATTAAGATAGGGATTTTCGACAACTTGTAACACAAATACACTAAAACTATCTAACTCTTCAAGTGTGCTATACAATAAGCTTTTAAGTTTCAGAGGATTACAATCATTTTCACCTACAGAGAGTACAATTTTATCATATTTACTAAATTTACAAATATCACATCCTTTAAGTATTTCCTTACTAGGAGCATAAGGTTTGGTAATAGAACTAACTGTATATTTGTTATACTTGTTGTTTATTCTTGTATCCTGCATTCTGGTAGCCATTCCTATACATTGTTGACCTCCAAACATCCAGATAGTGTTACCGGTTTCATCTTTGATATCCGACTTATGTTGTATATCTGTTTGCTCATACTTTGTCATTTCGCATTTATCATTAAATATTGAGTTTGATACATTATTTTGAGGTTCTATGTCGTTGTGTTCTTGTTTTTCATCGTAATCGGAGCTAAAGAAATCTATCTTTCTTTTAACTATTTTACTTTTTCGCAATGACTTCGGTCGTTTTTTAGAGCTAGAGGCACCTAATACACTTAGTAAATCTTTGACTTTTTTTTCTAATTCAAAAATTTTCTTTTTGAATTTCCCGTTCTCTATTATAAGATTTTCAATCTCTTGTTGCGCACTCGCTAATTGTGTTTCCAGCAATTTAATTTCTTGTTTTAGTTGACATTCAATATCGTCTCGTGTGGATAAATCCAGCATACTTAATATGGAGTGTGTAGAAAGAAGTGAATGTTCATCTGATTCCGTTAATGTTTCGTATGAGCGATGTCTCTTTAATCTAAATGTAATATTTTGTTCTTCCATTTTTGCAATTTGTTAGTGATAACTTTTTAGAATTAACTTTGTGAAAAAATCTGACGCTGCTGAGGATCGAACGCACGCCGCTGTCGATCGCTTTGTTTAAGTCTCTGTCTCTGTGTATAGACCAAGCTGACTGATGACGCGCGTGACGAAAAATGTATATGAGTAACAGCTTCTTGTATCAAGTTCGAATTTTTCGATCTACACTCACTTTTTTTTTTTATTAATAAAGGTGATGTTAACTATTGAATTGTAAATAAGAAAACGATAAATTCACTATATAAGTTTGATTCACTACAAATTTTTATTGGAAACACTTGATTATTAATTATATTATATAATAGCTATTACATTATTCTGAGAATTCACTGTTTTGTTTTTTATTACTATGTACGGGGTGTAATTTTTGTATTACGTTTTTTGGTCACTTATTCACATTCACTTGTTTAGATAACACTTTTTGGTAAATATTGCACAATAATTTATGTATTTATACAACTTTAATAACAATCTATGCGTTAATTTAATTTTATTCAATGTTTTAACAGCACAGTACGTTCCTGCTTACTTAACTCGATTAGCGCCACCTAGCGACTCCTGTTGTTGTTGACCAATACATCCATCAGCCTTTAAAGGTCCCCTGCTGGACATAGGCCTCCCCTAACACGAAGCACTTTGGCCGGTTATTACAACTAGTTCTCTGTAACTGCGATCAATGAATATAAAAACTTTTAATCTTCACGGACAGCAAACAAAAAGAAGGGGCCTAGAGCAAGTCTTATTTTAGTCGGTGCACCAAGTAGGTACAAATATGGAAATACCCTTGATAGGCTCGGAGCCAAGAATGGATGGAGCTCCTTTAGATATTGCTGAACTCCTTTTCCATACGGTCTGATAAATACCTCGTACCTATAGACAGACGATATTCAGGAATATCGGAATTGTTTGTGAATACAGAATACCCACTGCTAGTTCACTTACGGAGATTACTTCTGTTACGATTGCAATACAATTTCATGTTAGTTATTCTCGTACTGTGTAGTCTACAGAGGCCATATTAATCGATATAAAAATAAACTGTAGGCTATTGCATTGGGTGTATTCGATCGGGTTTAATTTAGTAAATAGGCTTATATTTACATATGTATAAGGGGGTCGACTTTTACACATTTGTGAGGGGGTCGCACTATTACCAAATTTAGCATTTTAAGGTTTAATATTTCTCAAACGGATCTCTAAGTCCAATAATGGTCTTGCCAAACCCTGTATCCATGCCAAATTACAGCTTTCTACTACTAAGAGTTTTATGCTATGCTGCGGATGGACGAACGGACGCACGAACGGATATAACGAAACTACAAGGGTTCTATTGTTGCCCTTGCATAATTATGTTGTTAGGTACTAGTGTATTATTTTTATATTTTTAGTACGTTATGTACTACTATTATGTCTTCACTGGTACCACTTTAATTACTGCATTTGTTGAGGTACGTACCTTTATCAGGCGCGGTGCGAGTATTGGGTGGCAGCGGAGTGGACGGTGGAGGGTCTGGAAAAAATTACATTATTTTTATTATAATTATTACTCATACGTGCCTTCAAAAGCATTATCAGTTCTTGCCTCGGACAGTATAACAACAATAAATACTGTCAATACGATAGATTAAAAAAAATCATTAACAAGGAATGGTTCATTCGTGAATAAATAAGTGAAGACGTGTTCAAAATTTTGCTACTCAGGGTCACCTATATAACCCAACATGTCCACTAGAAAAAATAATATACTATTTTATAGTTAACCGCTGCCCCTGACAGGATATGCCAACACCGCACCATGAGTTGAAAAGTAATAGTTCGGTCGCTCGATTGTCCTGTGTAGGCTTCGTATAGCATGCAGACAGTGGCTGCTCACCTCGGTAGAATATATCCCGTTTCCTGCTGAAGTAGTTGGCGAGCGGCACGTGCATGTCGCACAGGATCTCCACGGTGGGGGGCAGGGAGTCGACCTTCACCACGGCGGTCGTCAGCGCCGTGTACCGCCCCTCGATCACCTTCACTGATGACTTGGCGTTCAGCGGCCTGGGGAACAATATCATGCCTATATTATAAATGTTTGTTTATTTGTTCTTGTTTCATGTCAAAAGAGATAATTGACGTGGTTTTATATGTGGGCATAGTTGGAGCTGGAGAGTGAAATCGGCTATTTTATACGACGAAACATTATATTTCTCTTTTGCCATGAGGGCTAAGCCGCGGGTAACAGCTAGTAAAATAAAAATAAATAAACAAAATTCCCTGTGTTGTGTCAACGGTAGCAAGGACAGTACAATATATAAATCATCAATAACTGCAACCCAAGAAAACACGTTATGGATGTCGGGTCTTAATGCATGCCAGGCCAAGAATCGTACCTGGGACTCCTCGCCTCGCAGACAGGGTAATATAAAACGGAGCTACAGAGCCGTCAAAATAATTAAAATATATTTTTTTCTTTTAAGCTGTTGCCAGTTATGTTGTTGTTACAATAATTGATAATTTAATGATCGTTACAATTAAAGTGTTTCATTGCACTGATCACGAAAAAACATGTTGTTTTATTTATTAACCTACTATTTTTCTTAATACGAGAGACCGACAAAATAACTCTAACACAATTATCTACATAATAAATTAGTCAAAAGCTTTCTCGTTTTTATAGCAGAAATATATCTGGTGAGCTCAATTAGGCATTAGTAGGTGTGGGATGGGATAAAAACAATCCTTGTTTCCTTCCCATCTCGTAAATACAGGAAAAAGAAATAATACCCTTAACGAATCCAACAGGTGGGAAGCTTTTACGAATGACGAATATGAAAGAATAATTTTTCTGAGAATGTGATTTACTAGATTATATAACCTTTGTAGAAGGCTGATGAAAGATAAATATATTTTTCTTTTATGCAATGTGTTGCTGAGTACTTGTCTTTGTCTCTTACAATGTCAATTTAGAAGTCGTTATGAATGAGAATGAGAGAAATTTATTGTCCTTCTTGATATTTGTACTTTATAAATATAAATCTTTGATTCTTTCAAAGAAACAAGACAAACGCTCGGGTCATTTGAAGATAATACATTACATGTCTAAACTTGATATTTTAGGATAACAATGTAATGACATTGTGAGGATGACAGAGTTGTGACATCTTGCTTAAATTTTTTCCGCGCCACCGCAGTTCAGCCGTGACCACGCGTATAAAATATAATAAATATTATGAACATCCGTAACATAGTAAAATGTGTTCAGTTAACGCCGAGTTAAGTTTTAAATCATGTATTCTTTAAGTTCAATGAAAAACAGCAACTATTCTACATAATAATACATACGTAGAAACGTAGTAATTGCTTGGTTGTTGTTAATACAAGTACAGGGTATCAAATGAAGCGAAAGCCATCACGACAACTAAACGTAGTGGCAGCTCGTACAGTATGCACATTGTACATTGCTCTGGTGCGCTGCATGTCTGGGTTGTTAGCTAACTTTCGCGAGGCATCCCAATTATTTAGCCTTCAACTCCAAAGAATTGGAGACATACGGTCACAAAATTGATGCGTGCGCGCATGAATCTTCCTAGATATTTTTAATGAAGTACTAGGATGTTATTTGATTTATTTACATATTGCCATGGTTCGATTTTATTTTTTGATACTTCAAACAATGGTTTATCACAGCCACTACAATTTAGTACATTTCTGATTTTTTTCAATACTCAATACTCAATACTTTATTGCATAAATTTGTAGTAACATGATACATATATAACACAGTCACATCACATGCTACACAAATAACCCTAAAAGGGTGTTGCAATTTTATGGGAGGTGGACCAATTCATTTTATATCTAATAATATTTTCTGTTTTATCTAATTAAATCGGGTAAATTAAAAAAATGTTATATTAAATTAAATTATTATAATTATTAAGTTATAGTAATTATTAAGTTATGTTATTATTAAACCATATTAAATTTGATTGTCATGTTTAAATTATTTCATCATATTAAAATACTTACTGGTCATTTTTGTCATTTAAGTAATCTGCTAAATTATAATAACATTTTTCAATTAAGTATTTTTTTAATTTGGTGCAAAAGGATCTAGGATTTGCCTCTTCAACTATTTTCTTTGGGAGTTTATTAAATATCTTTGTAGCCATTGCATTTGGACCGTCACTGTGTATTTTTAATTTGGATGTAGGTATTTTTAGTTTGTGCGTATACATGGATCTTAATAAATTGCGTCTTGGCTCATCAATTTGTTTTCCGAAGTATTGAGGGTAATTTTTAACAAATTTACTAATTTCAAGTATATATATTGACGTCAATGTTAATATGTTATTTTTAATAAAATGTGGTTTGCAGCTTTCAGGTTCTCTTATGTTAACTAATATGCGAATGCATTTTTTTTGAGAGATAAATATCTGTTGTGCATCTACACTATTTCCCCAAAGAATAATACCATATTTTATCCAGGAATATGCGTATGCGTAGTATGCACTTAGCGCTGTTTTAAGGTCAGTTGTTTTCCTTAGTTCCCTTAACGCATATGTGAAACTAGCTAACTTTGTTTTGATTTTTTGGATATGCTTTTTCCAGTTAACGTTACTATCTATTTCAAGACCCAATAGCGGGAAAGTGTCAACACTGTCTATTTTATAATTATTAAACACGAAATTTATGTCAAGGGGTGATTTCTGATAGGGTCTAAATTGCATTATTTTGGTTTTTGAGAAATTTATGTCGAGGTTATGGTCAGTCATCCAGTCAGTAATATTAGTAAAAATGTCAAGAAGATGTTTATTTAAATTCAAATTATTATTACAAGATGTCAAAATAGATATATCGTCTGCGAATAATACACTAAAGTCATTTATTATTTTTGGGAGGTCATTTATATATATAAGGAATAAGATACATCCGAGGACACTACCTTGCGGGATTGAGTTCACTATGGGAATGGTTGTCGATCTGATCATATTAATACGCCCTGTTTCATGGTCAAAATGCTCAATTTCCACTACTTGCTTTCGATAGTTAAGGTAGGATGTAAACCAGTTATGTGGTATACCGCGTATCCCTATGTCGTATAATTTACCTAATAATATTTTAAATTGTACTTTGTCATAAGCTTTTGTCATGTCAAGTAAAATTCCAATTGCGTATTTTTTATCATTTAAAATTTCTACTACTTTTTGCATAAAATTGTATATTGCTAATATTGTCGACCGATTCTTTCGAAAACCATTTTGAGATTCGTCAAAAATATTATATTTTTCACAAAAGTGTTCGACCCGTCTTTGCATTGCTTTTTCAAATATTTTGGATGACGTAGGTAAGAGTGCTATTGGTCTATAATTATTAGGGTCAAGTTTCGAGCATTTTTTATGGATTGGTTTTATTACTGACGTTTTTAATAAATCCGGAAACGTACCTTCTTGGAAGGATTGATTAACCAGGATGTGATAAGGTAAGGTCAATTCGTCAGCACATTTTTTTATAAGGATTGGTGGTAGTTCATCCACGCCGTAGCTATATTTACTTTTTAAATTTTTTAGGATCAAATTTATTTCCTGGGTACCTACCTCGCTAACATACAAGGTGTTTTCAAGGCGGTGAAGAGCGGGGCGGCCGCGTGCGGCGGATGCACCCGGTTGACTGCTTGAATTCCCGACTGATGCGAAGAACTCGTTAAAGTGATTCGCTATCTCACGTGGATCAGATGTTATCTTACTATGGATTTTAAGTTGGATATTTGCTTTATTCTTTTTAATATTTTTGTTTGTGCGTTTTTTTATAATTTTCCACATTGTTTTAGTTTTATTATGAGATTTATTCATTTCGTTAATATATTGTTTACGTTTAGATTTTTTAACCGATTTTTTTAATATTTTAGCATACTGAATATAGTGTTTCGTTAAGATTGGATTTTTAGAATATGTTACTAAAATTTTCAGTAGTCTTTTATGGTTACTGGAAGTTTTTATACCGTGAGTTAACCATGAAGGTTTATTGTTACATCTTAAGGTAATAAGTTTCTTTGGTATGTATATATTTAAGAGTTCTAGTAATTTTTTATTGAAAAGGATGTAATTTTCATTTATATTATTTTCCGTATTCAATACATCGGTCCAGTTTACTTTTTTTAATGCATTTTTGTAAGTCAATATGTTTTGTTTATTAAATAGCCGTTTTTCAATTTTCCAAACCATTGGCTTGGTCAATACTTCAGTAGGAGTTTTAATTCTTAAGATAACGCTTTTATGGTCAGAGAAGCCATAGTCGTGGACTTCTGTACATAATATAGTTTTACTAAAGTTTGTAAATAAAAGATCTAAACAAGTCGATGAAGATATGGTTACTCTGGTAGGTTCCGTAATATATTGTTTAAAATTGTATTCTAGCATAAGATTTAATAAATTATTTGATTGTGTATTATTTTCAAGCATATTTACATTAAAATCACCTCCTATTATGATATTCATTGTATTATATTTTTTATTTAAAAGCTCCAGTAATAATATTAATTGATTATAAAATGAATCGGTTTGCCTACCATTCCAGTAAATAACAATTAGCAAAATATTAATTTTAGAAATAGCTATTGCACATATTTCAATTACATATTCGATCGACAGGTCCACAATATCCTTTCTTTCACTAAAGTCTATGCCATCGCGCAGTAATATGCACACGCCGCCTCCAGTATAGTTTTGCCTGCAGAATGATGATGCTATGTTGTAGTCATTGAGCATAACTAATGGTAATTTATCCGTTGAGATCCATGTTTCTGATATACAGACCGCCTGATATATTGGTGTATCAAGTAAAAATGATTCCAACGTGTGTAGCTTATTTGCAATACTCTGCATATTTTGGTATAAAATATTGTAGTTGTAGTTGTAGTTTTCTTGAGTTATTGTGCTATTAGGGACGAAAAGTACGTGAGGGAATGCTTCTCTGTGTACTAGTGATGTCAAAGGATATATTTGGGTTGTTTTTAGAAGAATTTGTGGCGTAATCAGGTGTTTCATCACGTTGACTTTGCAGGTATGATTTATCATGGTATTTTCCATTAATAATAAGCTTATTATTTTTTATAGTTGCATAGTGACCCTCTTGTCTGGCCGCTTGTAATTGTTCTTGTAAATTTTTTCTATGCTTTAATCCCTCCTCATCTAGATATTCTGATAGGTAAAGTCTAGTATTTTTAAAGAAGCGAGAATTCTGTAAGATATATTTTGTTAGTTTTTTGCTCAAAAGCTCAATAACGACTGGTCTCTTTGAACTTTTCTTCCCAATTCTTTTGACCTCTTCTATATAAGCGATAATATCTATGTTTAGTATGTCTCTAAATATATTTGCAATCCTGTAGTGTAACTGCTCCTCTGTTTCGTATTCAAATTCTGTCAAACCATAAAGAACTATCCTTTTTGTATTATTACTGTTTTCACTGCCCTGAATATTATTGTTGCTTATATGATTAAGTTTTTTTATCTTGAGGTCTAGCATTTCTATATGTTTCCTGTTATCATCACACTTCATCTTTAAGTCTTTTATGTTTGTTTCAACTTCTTCATATTTCTTGGATAGTAATGATACATTCTTTTTCATTTCTTGGATTTGATCACTTATCTTTGAAGTTTGACTACTGATAGTGGTGTTTTGACATCTTATGTCCTCTATAGCTGATCTTAATGAGTCTATCTTTTCATTTTGTTGGGTTTGTTTTGTCAATCAATCAATCAATCAATCAATCAGCAAACATTACCTTCATTTCAGTGATCATAATCTCCATGTTTTGTGATTCGTCTTTACGCTTTCTTCTTCTTTGGGTAATGATTATATTTTCGTTTCCAGGGGATGTCAAATTTGGTTCATTTTGATTAACAACATCTGTTGTTGGAGTATTAGGTGGGGTACGTCGAATCATATTTATTTCCCACGTTTGAAGAGAATGATAATTATGTGCTTTACTTAGTATATTTTGGCGATAAAGTATTAGAATTTAGAGGAGGATTAGTTTTATTTCACCGGTCCGATGCTAGCGTAGTTCAATGACACGATGACTCATGCGCTGATGTGGTTGTTTGAAAATGAACGTTACTGCTAAGCAAAATTTTTATTTTCGTCGTTTTTACTTGATGAAATCCAGTAGGAGATGAAACACTGTTTAGATTTTGTCTTTAGTCACAGTTTGATACAGTTTTTAACACTTGATTTTTGTTTTTATCACTGCTTTAGATTTTTTACAAGCAAGCGTACGTAAAGTGCGTTTGATCGCGCGTAAGCCGCGAGTCCACTCTCCTATTCACTCTCCTATTTCACTTCTCTAAGAACACTTGGGCTATTAAGACGAATTTAACAATATCTTAATTATATAAATTGTTTTTTTTGAGGTCAGTGCTTTCGTATATACGCTATATTATATAGCTAAGCTTAGTCTCCCAGATATTAATTCATTGAGTTAGAGTACATACCTAGAATAGACAATTTATATAGTAGAGGTTCTTAAAATTAACGCGGTCAACTCGCTGACATTTTGTATGCGTAAATTTTCAGCGAAGACCGATTTAGGCGTCTTGGAAGTTCATCCGCTACTTGAGCGCTCAGCAGCTGAGCTACCTATCGGCGCCCTCACAGGTCACTTGATGGGTGTTAACTATTATAAGGTGTATCTAATAACCTTTGTTAACTACTAACTACTAACTTTACTTGCGACACTTGGGAAACATTAATGAAATGATGAAACATCTAGGCGATTCTGTAGCATCTGTAGCGAGCCTCATTTAAATTATCTCTAAAAGATTTCGATACCAGTAAAAGTCTAATGTAAAATATTCATGTATTTAATATTTTAGCGCTTTTCTTTTCATCTTAAAAATAATTTTGAGAAAGCTAATGGTCGCCTTGGTTACTAATGGCTTTAAGTTTGAGTACCTTCGTGAATTGTTAATTGTAACTTGAATCGAATTTATGAAAAAATATTTAATTTTCTTAAAATCACTTTATAATAATATTGGCATTGTATAATAACAATACAAGGTGTATTTATTAGGTGTTGAAAAGCGATCCCCATTCAAAATGAATCACGGTTCTTGTCAAAATCATCAGATGGGTAATCGTCGCCGTCGGTCCTCAGTGGAAACGTCTCGACAACCGTCAGCTATGTGGGTTACACCCATTTCCAATCCAATATCAACTTAAACAGGGCTTGTTGAACCCAATGCCAGGGGAGTATGCAGGAATATGTAACATTGTAACAATCCCAGAGGAGAACACAGCGCGCAGCACAAGGCGTTCGCATCGCTACCGAACATGCCACGGACGCTTAGATTGAATTACGATGACACTGAATTGCATGTGAAGTATTAGGACTCTGCTTGACTTAGCCGATCGCTTGTAATCTAATATCCATTAAACATAAAATTAATGTCAAACAAATCTCGGGTTGTTCAGTACCGTTTACATTATTATTTGCTCGTGGACTTTTGTATTGGTTAAACTAATAATTTTGTTTTTATTTTATTTTAATAGATTTATTAAGGCAACGATATTACAATGCATGTATACAGGATGTAGCTTGTTTATCATTTCATCGAATGCCTTGGATTGGCTTGTCCGTTTTAAAAAAATTGTAATTACAATCGAAAAGACCTTAAAACTGTTTTAAGCTACAACTTAGCAAACACGTGGCGCCTTTAGAGATCGTAGCTGATCAAGTAGGCAAAAAAGTGAAAGTCCAACGATATATATTGTTTTGTAAGACATCATATTTTATGGACAAAAACGCTTTGTATTTAAATTATATAAAAGCTATTTGGCTATTAAGCCACCGAAAAGATTAAAAAATATTTAAATAGGTAAACAAAAAATACTAAGAAAGCTTTGATAACAGGAGTTATTTTTTATTCATAGAATTCTACAATATAGTGTCACGGACTAGATGTGTCGTGACCACAATGTTTCGTTAGGACAGCAAGAGCAATGCTGACGGAACGCAGGAGAGCAGCGATTCTCGTACAATTCCCAACAAATTGGTTTGCTGATAAACGTTACATATAACCACACGTGTACCAACCATTCCATGCAAATTTAACCTTTCATTCTGAATCGTTCATAAAGTAAGTGGAATAGTAACGATGAAAGACGTTTTAAATTGAATTGGTAATAAAATTATTTATTGTTGAAATAAATATCATATCAATTTTGTTACATTTTTACCAATATTCATTGAAGTAACATGAATTCAGGCTTATTTTAAGTCGTCAATTCAATTTATGAATATGGAATAAAACAGGAATTGTTATTTTAGAAACAAATGCTAATTTCGATAACTGAGACGGAATTCCATTATGAGGTTTACGAAAATTTGTAAATAACATATAGCCGTAACAACAGAGTATGAACAACCTACAAAGTCGTCAGTCACTCACCTGTTTCCCGCCAGTATGACCAGCTCTGGTTTCGGGAAGACACCTTCCACGGAGCAAATGATGTTCAAGTATCCATCTTGTAGCCTGTCTTGAATCATATCAAATCTCGTCTCTGGAACTAAAGATAGGAAGAGTTCAATAAACCTCATGTTAATCTATGTAACATATTGCTGTTTTGTGTGTATGTTGTATGTCATAATCAGCAAATATCCAAATGTTTTTGAATTTATCAAGTAAAGAATTGTGAGTTTATAAACATGCATGGCAAGGCGGTGACCATTTGACCGATATTTTGTTTTATGTATGTCATCACTACCTCCGCACATAATATGTAGAAAAAAATGTAAATAATATAGTATATATTGTAAATATATATTTTTTATTTTGAAAATTCAAGTTCTTACAAAGACACCCTATATATTATTGGATTAATTCCTCAGTAAGGTCCATTAAAGGTCACTATCATTAAAGGTCACTTCCAACCAAATGAGTAAAAAATTAATATTAAAAAATAAATTTAAGAATTTTGAGGTTGGTAACAGCACAGTATATTATTATTTCTAAGGCTGCCTTTAGAAGTAATTTATCTCAGCCCATCGCAGTTGATGAATTGCCCCATTTTTACGTGTCATTGACCCCATCAACTTTCAAACTCTACACACAGAAAAATCTAAGCAATTTGTTTACTATAAGTTATATCAGGCGTTTATGCTAAATTTTAACAATTTTTACTTTTAACGAACTTCTGCAAATATCTTATTCTTACTAAATATAAAATCGGATCGAAAAGCTATTTTTTTAGGTGACTTAAAATGTAATTTTTTAATGATCAATAATTATATTTTTAATGTAGCAAAGCCTTGCTAGATATATTCTGTTAGATGTATGCTACTAGATATTTGCTGTTTCCCGATCACCGCGCTTAGCTTCCACGTTGTTTGACAGCGGTGACACTGCTTGCATAGTAATTATTTGGCGAAACAACATAATATACTCGTAATTTGCAACTCTCGCCGGTTTTGTCAACGATCACGTGACATAACAGATTTTAATTATTGTGAACGCGATATTTTATAATAACAGCGTTTAACTGCCGACAAAAAGAGGTGTTTACTCCTTGTCCTAGATTCTAGAAAGCAAGGCGAGCTGATATGTGAGGAGAGATCCATTCCATCTCGGGTACTGCTTAGGTCAAAAGTTACATGAAAACTATCTATACTATTATCTTTACTCACCTTTATGTATATACGTACTCTTTTAAAGTTTTTGAATACTTATACGAGTATTATTGGGTGGATTACGATGCTTCCAAAACATTTACTAAGCTTTTACTCAAATATATAATATTATAATAACATGGTCCTTCAAAAGACAAAACACTTCCAAAGAGCTTTAGTTTTCTCTCGTATCGTTTGCAAGATTTTTTTTCTGAATAATTAATCTTAATTAATTCCTCTTTCCATGTTACAAAAATACTTTCTATTTTCAACCCCTTTGGAACTTTCAGACTAACTTTCTCATAATAGCTCAACCTTCTCGGAGGTTCTTCCGATTTCCCGAATGTTAAGTATCTCATAAACATTAATATTTTTCCATAAAATAAATAAAGCTATGATGTCACCTACTTCAAAATCTGCAAGCAACTATGTAGATAAGTCTTAGTTTTGAGCGACATAATCCGACGAGGATCGCATAAACAAAGAGTGACGAGTGATACAGGATACTTTAGTCAGTTTGCAAATATAGCGTCGCAATTAATTCGCCGGAAGGAATTACATACTGGGGAAATTATGCAAGCAACGCTACGGGGTTAAGTAATGCGGCGAGGAGCCGAGCGCTTCGCTAAAACAAAGGAAGGGAAGCGAGCTAATGGAATACAAATGACCGTTTTGCTTACGATAAAATCCATCAATATTTGAAGCGATTGGACCGAGTGTGCGGATCTACAGACGCTGGAATTGCCTATTGTTGGAGTTGGGAGTTCTACGTTCGAAATGTTACTGTGACTTTGTCACTATCAAAGGAAAGCATTCTAAGGCCTGTATTAATAAACCGATCTCGGTTTAAGAGCGCTATCTCAGATCTGACTAATTTACTTTTACATAATTTTTAGCATACAGCACATTTTAGCATACATTAAAACAAATCTTGAGATCGCAGAAAACTTAAGATTAGTCTGATAAGACGGGCCTTAACGAACTTACATTCCTAAAAGTTCTCTATAACACATTCAAGTGTGAAGTTTGCAAAACTGATTTTGGTGAACGTAACGTTGTGATTTCGGTTACATCTCATTTACCTTAAAAGATTTTAGCAGTGGGACTTTATGAATAGGCAAATCCGTCTTGAAGTAAAATGACAGCAAGTTACTTCCAGTGCAAACACTTCATCGGTGTACACCCACCGTGTATTCATTACTGTTTGCGTGCACAGCGCGCATTGGACGCTGAACATAAAACAGGCCCGCACCAAAACCACACTATATTTCATAATTATATTAACAGATCCATTCGATACTATATTATGATTTTGGTATAATTTTAAACACTCACTTTCAATGAACTACTACATTATTAATTGCAGCTAAATTGTTCATGTACATAATAAAAAGCTGCAGTAACCACATACTATTAACGAGCTTCATAAAAAATCTAAAATAATAATAATACTACTTGTAGTTATTCTTAAGCTACGCGTAATTCTAAAGTCAAAGTCAAAGTCAAAATATTTTATTCATATAGGTATCACTGATACACTTATGCACGTCATTTTTTTGGTTTTTCGGAAGGTGCTTTGTCGTGGAGGAGAAGAAAAGCCTAAAGAAACTCCTCAGCACATCTTTAAAAAAAATTAAAAAAAAAGATAATAATACAAAAGTATTTACTATTCTGAGCGGAACTGGTTGCAGAAATGATTGCAGAATTTCCATGCGTCTTTGTCATTTAAATACTCGTCTACACTATAATATCCCTTGCCTAACAATTGTGTCTTTACACGTTTTTTGAAAGTTTCTATTGGCAAGTCACGTATTAATTTTGGGATTTTATTACAGAAATGTATACCAAGCCCTATGAAAGATCGTTGCACTTTACTTAGGCGGAACGAAGGCGTAACTAATTGATGCATTCTTTTCGTTTTACGATTATTAATATCAAAATTTTGTTTATACGCGTTTATATTATTCCGTATAAAAACTACATTATTAAAGATTAATCTAATATTGAGTGATTGTTGTTGATTTTTAATCGATATTATTATTTATGTATACAAATGGAAAACAAATGGAATGTAAATGGAAAACAATTTGGAGATTAATTGAAAGCGTGAATGAAACCATAAAATATTTGGAAGGCCTGTCCAACCGTGGCATTGTTCTCTATTATGAGAACGGAGTAATGGAGCGAAGTGATAGTATAAAAGCTACCAATTTAACCATTAATCTAGACTGGTTGTTATTTTATATGTCGCGCGGAATCAATTGTGGCCGGTAACTAATATAAAATAAAACCTGCCAAGCCTATGTTGAACTGTCTTTTTTTATGCTTTAAGCAAGCAAACGAGCAGACGGGTCACCTGATGGTAAGTGATCACCGCCCCCCATGGACATTAGCGACACCAGGGGAGTGTTGACTGCGCGTTGCCGGCTGTCTTGTCCTGTCTTTCGTGGAATCCGGTTCCTTATCGTGAAGGTATCCAGGTATATTTTTTGTTTCGTATATGTACACGAGACAAATAAGGAATTACTAATATAACGAACCTACCTAAAGTTTTACACTCAAAGTTCCCTGGGGAACTAACAGTGATATAACTCCAGGACAACATTATTACATCAGCGGCAGTGCGCTTTGTGAGCTGAGGCGATACGGAAATTACTGAGGCAACTCCACGACGCGACGGCGGTCTACTGACGAGTCTCTCGTCCTCTCCGGACACCAGTTATTGTGCTAACTCAGTAAGAGCGGGACGGGCGATAAAACATATTGTTATGCAGTATTCATCTGAAGAGTCTTAGTATTAGGTACGCGCTAATAAAGTGAAACCTCCGTGTCATCACGCAAAATTGTTTGCGTTCGCCCGCTCTGCTACGCTGCCTGCACCGCGCCACCGGGGTCGGTTACCAAAGCGGAGAGGAGCTAAGCGAATAGGAGAGGCTGTAAACAACCAATCAGATGATATCGTTAAGCTTAGATAGCTCTGCGTAGGTGGAGCGGGGGTGTGAAAATAACGATATCTTACTAATAACGATACCTGACAGTTGTTTACAAAACGTCATACGTACGTACGTAGCAAGACGTGCGTAGAGGACGTAGCAAGAGGTAGCAAGTATCTACCACTTACTACGCGGTATTCTGAGTGCGATCCTTTTTCGTCATGTTGGTAGGTGCAACTCCGAACGCAATTATTTTTTATATAAATATACCACCAATTTGTAAATGTTTCTTTCTTTCTTTCTTTACGTACATAACTCTCCGCTTTGTTGGAAACCGGCCCTTGTTCCCGCTCGCGATTCCGCTGCCGGGACGCTGCCACTATGTTTGCACAATAACACCCCAACTCAGAGTCACTAACGGTTACTTAAATCGGTCTTTAGTACAGAATTTGTATGGTGATTCTTTGGGGCATTAGCTGTTCACAAGCCGCATCTTCGCATTCGTTTCTATACCTTTGTGCGGTTCATTCCAAATAGTAGCACAGCCGATAAATGCCCTTATTAGCGTTGCGTGAATCCGATGAAAAAAATCCTTTGTAGTGTGTAGGGAATATCTCGTGTGTTTGTATAGGAAATGTCTTTTTGTCCGTCTGTGGCGTGTATTTCATACCAGAAAAAAGTTTTGTGGTCTGGTGACAGACGTATTCCGTATAATAATTCAGACTTAGATTTGAGATTTACGGTCATTGCGAAGCAGATGTGATGTACATATTTTTTTCTATTGATAATAATATCAATATAAAATTTTTGTTTAAATTGAAAAAAATAATAATTGTAACGTATGTGCTTGGACTTCGGTTTGCTGCTTACTTGATATAAAATGTGCGTCGGCTGCTTGATTTTATTTACTTTCATATTAACATAATAATTATCTTATTTTGTATTATAAATTAGCTATTGTTTTGAATATAACAAGGTAACTAATTAAGGAATGTCTTTTTTAACCGACTTCAAAAAAAGGAGGAGGTTCTCAATTTGATTGTATTTTTTTTATGTTCGTTACCTCCGTACTCTGGACTGGGTGAACCGATTTTGATGATTCTTTTTTAATCGAATGCTGGTGCTTGTCGTGTGGTCCCACATAAATTTGAGCGAGATCTGACAGTGGCATCCATGTCAAAAGCATATAAGTCTTAAATTTGCATTAAGTATGTGCGCGATAAATGGAGAATAACTCAATATCCCGTCAACCGATTTCGATGATTCTTTTTTAATCGAAAGCTGGTGCTTGTCGTGTGGTCCCACATAAATTTGAGTGAGATCTGACAATGGCATCATGCACTTCATTTGAAGTCGGTTCTTTTTTTGTTAAAATTTTAGTTATTCAAGTCATTCTGAAATAATATGAGATTTTTCGTTGTAACACGACCTCGAAAGTTATGATGAAGATGGCTTTTGACCGCGGTTGACTTTTTATGTCTCTCACAAGAAGTGGAAGATTTAAGTAGCCGTTAAAAGACTTGCCGTAAGTCATGGAATTGAAACATTGAATATACCTACATCGTCGCTTATAATGCAAGATACTATGTACCACAGAGTAAAGCCAATTTCATTAAGTTTCACTTAAGACTAGCCCGTAGCTTATGGTTTTGTTCCCTTCCCCTTCTTCTAAAGTCCCGAGGCTATTTTAAAGCAACTTACCCCCATCTCCGGTAGTTGCATGGCGGTTAAAGTTAAGAGAAGTAATTTCCGCATCGTCTCGACACAAAGGAAGTGTAGGATGTATCGCTTGATGCAATAATATTATATGACGAGGCATGACGAGGTTACGTCGTGTTCTAAAGGTCTATTGTACTTGCTTGCTTGTTAGACATTTGTTTCAAACAGTAAGCTGGCTTCGCTAGCCGAATCATATCACTTACTTTACAGCGTTGGTTTTATACTAGCTTTACAATACGAACCGTATAGAACTTTCTATTTCTATTTATGATTACCAAAATGGCCGCATCAAAGTTATCTCAAGGCATGATAAATGAAGCTATTTATAGAAAGTAATTGAATTGAATTCAAAATATAATAGTAGGCACCGACAAAGGGACAAAATTAAACGCAGAGCCACTATGTATATACAAGCCAGATTGAATTATAAATCAGCTGATCAAACAGATCACAATCTGATTTCAATGGAGTATTGAATCAGGAGATGGAGTTTCTAATACAAACTTGCCTGGGGATAGATCTTCATCTCAGCCATATCATTTATGAATACGAATATTCAGAATTGTGCGAGACGAAATGACGCGAATAGTTTAATCTAAGTAATACAAATGCTGATTAGCGCCGTAGTACGCATTAAGGAAAAGCCATTATGACTTTATTGCAATGTTTAAAGTAACTAATCAAAATAAACTGAATGTTAAAGCAATATTTTATTTAGTATAAATTTAAGTGAACGCCGTAGGTTAATCATGTTTATTAAAAATAAAACGATATCCTGTTAATGGCTCCAAAAATAACGAATTTATTTGAACAACGAAACACTGAATTTCCCGAGTCAAGTCTTAACGTGGATTAGAAAATTACGAGTACAAACTTCACTTGTAAACAATTATTGGCTACATGAATAAACAAATCGTTCAATGAACAGCAAATTGAATGAATACGAAGTAAATTGAAAGAATGATTAACGATCACAATGAATTAACGACGATGAAGTAACAATGGCGCAGTATAAAGGAATAATCTATTTAGATACAGTTATTGTTTGACTATTAGTGGAGCAAACGACGAGTTATCGTCGACTACATCTAAGTAATGAATGTGAAGCGTTAAAACATGTCCACAATGGCCGACCCATTACTACTTTTACTTTGAGACGGGTAAACAAACTAATATAAATGAAGGTAACTTGACACTATTAATATTTTAGGTTATTGATTAACTGTTACAGAGGAAATGAAATACATATACGAGTATAGCACGGTGTGATCTAAGCCTGCATTTATAGCTTTTCTTTATTTTGTTACTAACTTCAATCAGTTTACAGATAAATATACGAATGAAATAAATATACGAACGAATGAAAGAACCTTCTTTGACAAACGATTGATAAGTAAAATTTGTGCTAACAATACCTCACTTATCTCATCGTTATAAGCAGTTTAAAAGTCTTCAGGAACAAATGAACATAATACATACATGTGTAAAAGCTGTTTGCAATAAACTGTTAACAATATCGCTTTACTGAACGATGCCGGGACGACTTTTCATACCAACTTCCAGAGTTCAATATGACAGTGCAATTGTGAAGTGAACATCGTAGCAATATTATAAGCCGGGGTTAGAAAACTGTTTTCTGAATTGAAACCGAACTTCATAACCGTTCAATAAAAGATATGAGAGGCAACATAATATGTGTTTATACTTGAAGAGTTAAATTCTAGTAAAGTTTTATGTTCCCAATAAAACTAACGTGCTCTGTGAATTACAACTTAACTCTCATTTTTATTTTACTTTGACGTTTCTTTCATTTAGCGGATTAGTAGACTTTGTTGACGTGATAACGTTTATAAAGACGATGAGCCTGAAAGGCATTCACGAAAACCGAGTAACGGCCGCTCACGTCACGGAAGCGCGCGCAGCATTAGAGAGAGAGGCACGCTAGACCAGCCGTCTCTCTCCCACTCAAGCGTAATCGGTCCGCTTGGAAGGCATTCTCGAAAACGTGGTAACGAGCCTGCTCACGTCACGAGCCACAACGCGCGCAAAGTATCGAGAAAGAGATACGCTGAATAATAATAAAACGAAATATATATCTGTAATTTAATATGTAAAATTGTAATTTTCATTCTATTTCCCGTTCCTAATGTGCGAATTGACAATATTTATATCATAAATTATTCTTCTACGAAATAGACGTTATCACGTAAAACCATTGTCCGTAAACCGACTTTACAGACAACCAATTTTTATTACTACGCTTGATAATAATATGTTAACATTATTTTTAAGATTTTCAACCCCTGACGAAAAAAAAGACGTGTTATAAGTTTAACGTGTCTGTGTATCTGTGTGTTTGTACTATCTGTGTATCTGTGTGTCTGTGTATCTGTGGATCTGTATGTCTGTCTGTGGCATCGTAGCTCCCAAACGGATGAGCCAATTTTGATCTTGCTTTATTTTTGTTTAAAATGTGACTTAATCTCGATTAAGTAAATTAAGAACACTCTGGAGTGTTCTTAGCTATTATATGTTTATTGTAAATAAAACAGTCGGGAGCGTTTTAAATTTCAATTTAAGATTATTTAGGAATAGCTATTATCTCGGCTTCTTCCTTTATAGGGTCCTTTACAGGGTACGCATTTCTCATAATAGCTGAGAAGGCCTAGAGCGGGTTGACTTTTAATGGGGGCCACTTGAATGTTACTTGATATAAGTGTGTTTGCTTACCCAGAGGTACCTATAAGGTATGTTGATGCAATTTTTGCGCGCGGAGACGCAATTTTTGCGCGCCCAAAAAAACCGAAATTTATTAAATCCCTTTTTTAAAATCACATATAAGCATTATGCAAACATGAAATATCACTATTTTGTCACTGTTATAACTATCACTATGAATGTGGGGTTACCCAGCCTGGACCAACGACACCCATGTAAGTACCTTAATGCGCAATTTTTGGTGCGGGAGACGCCAAAATATTTAAAATAAACTATGAAGTACTTTTCTTTTCACACAGCACCATATAAACATTCATACCGCCATTTCAATAATGTCATAACTGTCACAGACTATATAAACACTTCTAGACCTATGTATTCGATTATACCAATCACAATCGAATCGATGATCAAATCTTAATGTCACTAATATGGACAATCGATTACGACTAGTTAGTATTTTGATTTTTACACTCGATTAACGCTTACGCGACCAACATAATATTACAAATTAAAAATTAATAATGAAAAAAAATAAAAAAAATATTTATGTTTTGGTAAAGAAATAATAAGTATTAAGTTCTACATGTTATAATTATGGTTATTTACTATATTATTTTGCTTCAAGTGTCACATACAGACGACAAATTAAACGGTGGATGGGGAGGATGAAGTCCCCCCACCAATACATAGTTAGGTTAGGTTAGTTAGGTTCCTGTTTTTATTCACAAAGCGAAGCGGGGTCCCGTCAACATCTGTGACAGAGTCGAATTATTATGAGATCAAAAAAGCGGGCGGAAGAGGATCTATAGGGGGCTTGGAGGGCGAAGCCTCCTTCGCTAAACAAAACTATACAGATCTCAAATGGAAAAAAGGATAGGTTAGGTTATGGTTCTATGATTTTATTTACGAGAAAAAAGGGACCCCGCGAAGCGGGGTCCCGTCGACAGCTATGACGCAGTCATATTATTATGATTTTAGTTGTGTCAACTTATTACTCCGCCCAACCATTTAATTTAATCGATTGAGTTATATCGATTAATAAAATCGAATACGACGTAAAAATAGAAATAGCATTTGTAATGACGTTGTCGGCTGTCTATGTCAGTATGCCAATTATGCCTGTTGGGTGTTGTTTGTTTTAGTATTTTGAGGTTAAGACTTAGGATAGTTATTTTACAAATTTCATGAAATTACGTGCGTAGCGGAAGATTGAGAGTGGTATCACAGCATTCGGGGACGAATTCTTAACAAACTCCTTCCTTTTTCTTACATTACCGACGTTTGGCTTTCGTGATTTAGACGGTTCAGTGGTATCAAAGATAGAATTTCAAACTTAAATAAAACAAAACTACGCATCTCCGGCAGGAAAAAATTTATGGGGAGGGTTCCCTGCATCTCCCCGCACCCCTCCATAACATTCGCCACTCCAAATTTGTGCAGCTTTTCTACAAAGTTTTACCCCTAGAGCAAACTCCACCAAGCCTCTCCAGTGCGAAAAATTGGAGGAGTTAGTGGTGGTCAGTGCGACATAAATTGAAGACTACTCTATAAGTTCGTTCTAAGATAAGCGAGTACTTACGCACAAACTTCTAAAATAATAGTTATGATATCTATTGCCTTTAATAAATAGCACACTAACAATTTTTTCAAAAATATTTCATATACAGACACCTTGTCGACGTCATCTCAATTACAGTTCAATTGATTGTACGTTATTATTTGCCTACATATTTTTATCCAGAAGTTGTTGGCATTGTTGTGCATACGTATATTACATTTAAATTAATAAGATTCGTACTGGGTTGTTTTACCATAATATAAGTACTTATCTGAATGATAATAGCCTAGGTGATAGCCTAGTGGTTGGAACGTTGGTCCTGAATCCTGGCACGCACCTCTAATTTTCAAATATTATGTGCGTATTACAAGTTAATTATCACTTGCTTCGGTGAAGGAAAACATCGTGAGGAAACCTGCACACCTGAGAGTTCTCCATAATGTTCTCAAAGGTGTGTGAAGTCTACCAATCCGCATTTGGCCAGCGTGGTAGACTATGGCCTATACCCCTCATATTGTGAGAGGAGACTCCGAGCCCAGCAGTGGGACAATTATGGGTTGTTGCTTTGCTTTGCTTTGCTTTGAAGTAATTATCATGTTTCCTCAGGGTATATTTATTCACTTGTCAACAATTTGGGTATTTAAAATTGCATTTGTTTTATAATCACAACAAAGAAAAATCGAACTGATTATGTTAATAACCCTACTACGTATGGATGTTTGTTACTCTTTCACACAAAAACTACTTAGCAGATTTTTATGAAAAGCACACAGATATAACTTGATCTGGAATAATAAATAGGGAATTTATATTGAAGTATAATGTCATAGAACAGACATCTCGAACAAAATGTGTGTCCCGCCGGGAGGTTCTATTTTCAAAATTGAGTCCCCGTTCTCCTTTCAAAATCGAACGAATCCATTGAATATTGAAACCACGTGGCGCCAATGCATTGGGATATGTCTCGTGTTCGTGCTGTCGGTATTTATTATGGAAAACGCGGGCGAAGCTATAATAAATGAGTAGTTACCAAATATAGTCATGGGCCTGGTCCTCTCGTCCTCGGCGAGGAAGGTGGAGACGACGCAGGTGTAGTTGCCGGTGAGCTCGGTGCCGGGGGACAGGATGCGCAGCGCGCGGTGCTGGCTGTACGGGTTGTGGGACACCTTGTACGACAGGTCCAGCTGGCAACATGGGACAAAGTGTTATAGTAGGTACAGTAAGCCGAAGTGATGCAGGTCATGATAAAAAAACTTTCCATAATTTTTAATACTACAAATTTTTAAAGTCAAACTCCTTTAGACACGACTTGAGAGTAACTCAAGATTTATTGCTTTTTTAATTTCACAACAACATAATATTTACACTATATAAAATAAAAATAAATACTTAAAAGCAAAAGTAAAATTAATTAAAATTAATTAAAATAAATGTATATAACTAGGCCCCTGCGGTGCAGTACCTAAGATGCTGGCAGCATTCCCTCGCTGTATGGCGATACTAACACGCTGAGCAAGAAAACTGCCAGCTCTAGGGTCACTCATCTTGTTTTTTAATTTTTTACTTATTTCTTTAAAAAGATAGTGAGCGTCAGGACCCCACGAACCAAGTGTTTCGACACCGAATGCTTTGAATATATATGTTGATCCTAAATTTCTATATTTAATATGTTTTAATTTTTCAGCCGCTTCTGCCGCAGCACCTGCTTTGATTTTGCTACCATGAAGATGGGACGGCGCCAATGTATCTACGCAGGTAGCATCCCACACCAGCGACCGCCCCATACTCCATGGCACAATTGACATACCATCAGGTTTCTTGCCATCATTTCGAAAAATACCATTCGGCTCTTAAGTTGCCGGTATGTTTATTGAGACAAGAGATCTTCGAATAATGTCATTCAAAGCAGCGTGGCGGGAAAAGCGGCCCGCGCTTTTCTGACAAGAGAGGCCGTGGAGCCCCAAAGCATCAACTTCTGCACCACAGGAGCAAATATGAGGCGTGCAAACCCTGGCACCTAAACTCAAGATTAATTTCGGACGGAAATATTCGGACGGAATAAGGCTCTATAGTCTATAGTCTGTTGAATTTTAAATGATAACAAAACCACAAACAAAATTGAAGTACAGATACATAATTCTGTTAAGATTACATTGTATCTGTGACAAATCTATACATTAAATAAGTATCACGGGGTAACGAATAACGGTATTATTAACGGTGACAACAGTTTTATATTCGTTTTTGTAAAGTATAACTATTGTTAATAAATATGAGTCTGTATTAGGATATTAATTTTAAATTAAGGTTTTTTTTTGTAATACATGTTCGAAGAAGTCTTATTGAAAGATTACACGCACATACTTTCAATTGTTTCCCGCATTTATCAAAAGTAAGTTCTTTAAAGTCGGGTGTTTTTTTGCTACAATTTTTGATTGCATGTGGTCAGAATTAATTTAAAGTTATATACTATTCCTTTCATTAGACACAAAAAATCACTTTTGTTTGTAACAAAGTGTTTATAGATAAATTTGAAATATGAGCAAGATAAAAACCTTTTTTTCAAGTGTAGCGCATTCTCCATTTATTTCGCTAACTAGGTCATTATAAAGGGCAAGAATGGTCCCGTGGGAACGAAGACTCAGCTTATTATGAATTTAACCTGTTCCCAGGAAAAGTTGGATGACAATTCACTCGGCTTAAGTACCTACCATTTTGCTTGAGAGTATTTGTTATGTAAACTGCTGGCTAAGTAATATAAGTAACAAGGTTTCTTATATTTGTTAAAATATAGAAGTGTAAGTGGAACGCATATTATTATGTTTTATGTTGAATTTTATTTTATTTATTATGTTTTTATTATTATAATTTTCAACATGGAGGCCTCAGATAAATTTTTGTTTTATGAAATATTTTATTTTTCTAATATTTTATTGGGACAAGTAAATTAGTACAGTAACAGTTAGGAATTTTTATTTATTTATCTCCCTTATTACGCCCACTTCAGCCCCTACCCGAATGAATGTATTGAACACTATTGTTTCTAATTACTTGTGAAGTATTTCATTTTTCTGCAACTCAGTTTTCTATATTACCTCTAAATCAACATATTTGTTTATACTGTCGTATCTTTCATTCAAGAGAAAAATCGTGTTTTTGCTGAAAACGAATTTCAAAAAGAGTTTTCCGAGGCTGAAATTCGAAGCAATAAAATTTTATAGAGCCATCGCGCACTCCGCCTCAGCTAATATTGCTTTGCTGGTAATATGCGTATATCAAACATTAGCTATCTGACTTCGTGGCGTGAAGATCCATTTCACTATTGAATGCTGACAACTATTATTATCGAGCATATTACTGCCAACATTGTTAATTTTATTTAGCTTGGTCCTTGGGACTGAAAATTAAAAGGTGACGATGATCATTGATCATGCTTAGGCCATTGATGGCCTATTAATGGTTCTCTCATGAACTACTTATTAAAATCATTAAAGATGTTGACAATATTTTATTCTAGTTAACGATAACATTATTATTATTTTATATTAAGATCCAAGGCCTAATAACAATACATATTAAACACTCATGAGAAACTTTCCTTCTAATTTAGGATATTCGTGTCTGTCTAACTATAAAAAAAATTCTCACAAATATTACTACAAAAGTATTTTTACTTAACCATATAAACCTGGCAAGAGGGATTACCTTATTCTTTAATAGCCCCAAAGCTTGCGGCTTCTGCGGCGGTATCCACTGGTAGACGGGCTGCGAGCGCTCCATGAAGAACCACTTCACCACCAGCCCGGTCACGTTGTTGGTCACGTAGTCGCAGTCCAGGGTCACGGCGTCCTTCGTGCCGTACTGGAGGACTTCTGGCACCCTGATGTTCACTATACGTACGGAGTGGACACCTGGAGACAAGTACGCAGGTGGTTACAAACCATCATTTTATTTCCAATAATTTGCTTCGCCTACCAAAGAATTTGGTACCCTTGGAAAAATGTATAGATGGGTTTCTTTCAAGTGGCATACTTTTGTATTTATAAATCAATTCAATAAACAACGACTTAAAACGTATAGATAGCGTACCTTTAAAATAATACATGATTAAATAGGAAGTTGAGTTTTCATTAAATTATTCTTCACTTTTTGAAGTTTGAAGGTGGTTCGAATTTTTGTTTTAAAATTTTTACTTTTGTCCAAAATTCAAACCTTGATATAACTATCGGTCCATATGTATGTATAATATTGAAGGAATTTTCTTTCAACTCCTTACCGTTAAGGAGTTGGACCTTCCATCATCAGCTCATACACATTAGATAATGATTATCAAACGCAAATCCTTGGAAAGCTTTAGGAAATATATGAAAAACGTAATAAGTGCCTAAAAAATTGAGAATTGCCCTCGATAACATAATGCCTAAGATCCTCAACGTAATCAAAAAGTTTAAGAAACATTTTGCATATTTGCTTCGATGCTCATAAATAAGTTAAGAACTGGTCCAATTTCTCCTGAATAATATTCAATAGACCATTTTCACGAGTTAGTTTTATTAGTCGAAGTAACTCCGAAACGAGTAATAAAAATACTTCAGCAAAACTAATTTATTAGTAGCCTTTTAATAAAAACTCTGCATATTTCTAACTGGACGTCCATGCGAAAAGTATGCCCATTGGATCGAATGGGGTCTATGCTCGGGCTGGGGAGAGAGGAATGGAAACCACAGAATAAATAATATGTAGAAGGTCAAATATTGGCTTTTATATACGTATGTATCTAGTAATACCAACATTACTTTTTATTTACTGAGGCAATTCCATTACTTTAAACTAAGCTGGAATGCTCAATGGGTACTTGTAAAGGATTTTTTATTTGATAAAATATAAGAAACACTTATAGACTGTAATTTCGATTTGGGTAATTTATATTAATCCAGAAAAATTTACATGATATTCAAATTTAACAGGACCAATCCAAAACTGTCAAAACGCCAAAACGTAGTATAAGTATTGCTGACGTAAGCAACACTAAACGAGTTGCTTCAATATAATTATAATTAATTCAATTAAAATAATTTCATACAATTTGTTTTGCTAACAAACAGGTCTCACATCCTTTTCTAAGATGGATATATCTAAGTGGTGTACAACTCTATTCAAATTGTGTTCTGTGACGTGATTAAAATGTACGTAAAACTACGCGGAATCGATAAAAACCGAAGCCCCGTATAACGGTATTAGCCTCTTGGGACTCCGTCAAACTGGCTGAGTTTATTAAACGCCAAAAGTATTATTTTTCAATTTCAATTTTTATTCTTATGGTATTTCATAGCTCGAATTCCTTTTTTCGTTAGAAGGAAACTCTTAACTTGCAAAAATTAAGGCTTCAAATAAAACCGGCTTTGCACGTAAACCATTTCATTTTAGCTAGAAAAACTTTTCTTAAATTTTTTAAAACTTTGTTTTTTTTTCAATCGAAAATCTCTTTTTTTGTGGAAATAGCCGGCAAGCGAGCTTACGATCCACCTGATGGTAAGTGGCTATCGCCGCCCATGGACATCAGTAACACCAAAGGCATCACTGATGCGTTGCCTGCCAAGAAAGAAAGAAGAAAAAGAAAGAAAGAACTGGCTCTCAAGCTCCCAGCCGGAACACGACGAGTCGTTTAGCGGCTGACTCATGCTCAAGGGTGGTAGCTATCCAGGCGAACCCCATGGAGAAATCATAATAATAATATTAATTAACAATTAAAATTAATATTACCTATATAATTCCTCGAGGGGCCCTACCACCAGCGGGCCGTATTTAGTCGCCTTTTACGACACCCATCCAGCGTGGGATTGGGGTTAGTATTTTAAGCTGTCCTAATACGGCTAAAAATTGTATTGATACTGTGACCTCATTTGTCGGTAATTTACAAACCAAAAGTCAATATTCGGTAAAGGTGTTACTAATATCCATGGGCGCTGGCAACCATTTAACATTAGAATGCTTATCTGGTTGCATATCTTGTCATAGGCTACTCACATAAGAAGAGGGAAAGCTCCTCCTACCATACACAGGTATAGGACAGTACAACAATCGCTGCTAGTTTACAATGCTTACAGACAACGATATAACAACTCCAAGATAATATTTCACGAAATTGAGGGTATATCCTGAAGCGCATTAGGTGCCCTCTCTTGCGGAAACTTGTTATATTATCGACGACGAGCAGGCAGCACCCGAATATTGTTTCGCGGTTTCCTATCAATTCCGTCTCCGTTTCAACCTTTCTTGTTTTTTTGTCGTCAAATATTTAGGCTTGTTATTATTGCTCCTCATTTCTTATTTTAGATTGGTAAGACTGTGATGTTTTGTAATGTTATGCTGGAAAATTGGCGAGGATTTCGTTTTGACAGCAATCACTAACGACCATCATCTGTAAGAAAATATGGAAATAAAACATTACGAGTTCAGTTCATAATTATAAATAAATAAATAATACCAGCATAATTTACTACGATGATTTTATTTAAAGAAACTAATATTTTAAATGAAATACATAATTTTACCGATTTTTATCTATTTCGTTTGACTAAGCAGGCTTTGTGGAATGTTTTCAGATTTTTTGACTTTAGAAACTTCATAGGAGGGTATAAGAAGAGAATGAATAAGTGAATAAATATAATAAATAAACAATTATCATACTACTCGGTGAAGATCGTTTGTCCTCATCGTTTAAATGGATGAACATCCGTGCCTCTCCTCGACAGTCCAATTTTCTCCATCGATTCTGTTATTTACGTCTAAACTATGGAATGGACCAAGGATCAAGTCTCTAAGTAAAATGGATAGCCATTTCACCGATGGATAATATGATGAAACTACTAGAACCGTAGAACCCCAAAAATGAAATATTTTAATGGTAAAATGATGATGCAGTTGCAATAAAATATCATCATTTTAAAGCAGAGACACGTTTGGTTAAAAATAATTTTATAGGCGCATGCCAAAATAAACAGTGTCAGGAAAATATTATTTTGTCATTTGTATGCCAAATATTTGCAAGTGCTATTTTCAGTAAAACTCGTAGTTGCATAAATACAGAGTTTTCAGAGCATAAAAAACAACACGAGTTCTAATAAAGAGACCTTTCATCTCAATTTTCTGGGGTATCAATGCACCTGCAAGTGACTTTAAGGGTAATCCACGGCTTTATATCGTAGATTTCTGTAATATTATGTAACTAATATAATTGTATTACTCAAATCTTGTATCTTTACTAAAATATGATTACATATTTTATAATGTTCCGGAATAAAAATAAAATCCAACTCGGATGGCTGCGTTCGGGAAACTGCTCCATTATCTTGACATTAAAATACCTCAGTATTTGCCGGCGAAAGTGTTCGAGCGTTGGTTGCCAGGTATCATATACGGCTCCGAGACATATAATAGTAACCATGACGGTCATGGCTACTATGTTACTCAGATTGACCTTATGCACCAGGTCAGATTTGCACAGCGAGCTATATACATAGATATTAATTGTTTGCGTTCGAATTATGCGATAACTCATAGAACCATTACCACTTGGAGCAAAAGTTATCGAATGGAGACAACATCATAAGTACCTATTTAATATGCTGCAAGCAAAAGCAATCGTTTGTATAGTCCCTAAATACAGTCTAGTGTGTTTTGTGAACTGCGGTATAAAGTTGGCGGAACTAATTTATGAAAACTACGCAACTTGCGTACATATTGCAGCGAATTTTACTGAAGTTGGTCGGTTGACGGTGTGTCACTGGGAGCGCTGTTTATTGTTTCTCATTCAATAAAATTCACCCACTAGTCTGTCACAACATGGATACACTTGAAAAGATATCAAGCAGTTGCCTTATGAAGATTCAAAAGAAAAGTAAGGACCACAAACTTATGAGTATTCATAATAAATTATAACAAGGTTATAGGTTTAATGTTTATATATTTTTGGGCTTTTATTAGTATTTTTTTTCGATATTGATTTGTGTGTCTCTGTGACTGAGAATTACTGTGTATATATTTCTAATATGTGGTTACAAAATTATATTTTTTTTATGATTTTTATAGTGCCTATCTACCAGATACGTATACAGGGTTTTTTATGTGGGCGAGAATGGATAAATTCAAAATTACGAGCAATAGCGACAAGTGGTTAAAGGAGTCTCGGGCCGATTTAGACGAAACCAGAACTGTGTTATTAGATTTTTGAAAAATCAATATCATTAGTCAGAAATCGACCCCCTTGATTTTGCCGCATGAAAATTATTTCTTTTGTATGGCAACTACACATAGTATTTTTGTGTGTGTAAATCAAGTGTTAGCAAATGGCAAACTTATCGTTAATTACGAAATGGTCTATTGAGCCATAAAATAAACTCTTATAATATTAATGCTCGTGTGTGCTTTAAGGTACATATTTGTGTATAAAACCTGAACCGTTCAAGTTGATAAAGAGACCTCGGAAAGTCAAATCGCATTTTTTTACTATTTTTGTAGTTCTCAGTAATAATAATTCGTTATGCGAGTATTGCACCGGCGCTGCACCGCTCCACTGCTCACCCTACCCGTGGTGGGGTTATTGTCTGTGCGGCTCGCGGCCGCGGCTCATGGCTCCGGCACGCGGCTGCGGCTCGGGTCAGAAGGTCGCTCACAAGTATGTAGTCAATGTTTCTAACCATAACATCTTTATTACTTTAGTAACTAAAGACGCTTGAAGTTTTGGTATAAAATACCTAATTCTGGTGTGGTAGTTGTTCTGCCCCTTATCAAATTTTGACATCTAGTTCTGAATTGTGATTGTATATTGTGTGGTGTACTCGCCGCAAATCCAAGCCGCGGGCCCATTATAATATGTATTCAATGTTCACATTCTAGGGTTGTTATCAATGTGCATAAAGCGAAAATCCCTTTGACTGCTGCCGGAAAATGGTTTCGCTTTTTAATATTGGAAATTAGTTAGGGAGCGGAGTTGAATGGCTCTTGCTTAAAAAGGTGCTTTATGTTTCGCAACAACTAAAATTGATACAAAAAAACAACGATGTGGTTTAGCTATAGCAATTTTTTTACACGAGATTTATTTCGTAAGCAATTTTTAACCGACTTCAAAAAAGGAGGAAGTATTAAATTCAACTGAGTTTTTTTATGTATGTTACGTCAGAATTTTTGACTGGGTGAACAGATTTTAATGATTTTTTTTAATCGAAATCTAGTGCTTTTTGAGCGAGATCTGACGAGTAGTTTTTGAGTTACCCCTAACATTGCAGTCGATTATTTTTTGTCAAGAATTTTACGAGGACTTTTTTATCGTTAATTGTAATTGAAAAATAAAAGTAATTTTTCTTTACTATTAATTATTTTTATACTAATATTTCAATAAGAATTGGTATCAGCATTGTTTACCGAATAAGATTCGTCTTAAAAACGGTGTAGGTGTCTATCTAGTAATCGTATAATATTTATGTAAATTCTAAAAAATTGCATGGATCATTATCCATTCGTCACTGGACTTAACACTCGGTATAGATTTCATTTTAATCCAAGCTACCATTATTTCAATTGGCATAATTATATAAATTCACGTTCAATTCCTATTTGGTTCGGACTAAATTATTGAATGTTAAACGATGGGTTGAAACTTCCGAGTACTTTCGAGTTATGATCCTGTGGATGTGACCAAAGACATAGATAGATTAGATCTGTTATATTATCAACCGTCCTTCGCAATGACAGCTAGTGGTTTGAACTTTCGTTTCCTTTACAGACTCATAGTTTCTAATCCTGCATATAATATACAACTCGTGTTAAAAAATTATGTGCGGAATATAAGTTGATAATTTATTATTTCGTTGAAGAAAAACATTATGAGGTAACAGTATCATGGACGACTAAGAATTTTCCATAATGTTCTCGTATGTGGAGTCAAGTTGTGTCAGGAGAGCCGAGCCCAGCAGTAAAACAGTTTTGGGTTGCGATGATGAATATGATGATAATGTTGTAATTAAGGCGCATTCCGACGCAGCATTAACGTTAGATGTGGCAGGAGCATTAAATTACTCGCGTTATCTTATGATGTTGTAACATGATGTTGTAATCCTTATGACTTGTAAAAAGCAAACTATTTGAAAATCTTTGATTTATAATAATAAATGAATAATGAAATCATTAAATGCCCGAAATTAATTCAGTTTCATTGTCTGACACATCCTGGCACGAGTCCTTAATTATAACAAAAAATTGGAATTTACATATCGAAAAAAGTTACCACGCGCGAGCGATCAACGTCTTTTATTAGACAGAGACGGAAAGATATTTCTTGTGGGCGGAACAGAGATGAACGATAAAGACATGTGTTTCAAAATCATGAGGTGTAACGGGCAACGCGCGTTCCACTTAGCTGCTTAAGCGTTGATAATGCGATGCGATATCGCCATCGCCATATTGTCTTGTTGGCGGAACCGAACCTGCATGGTAACCTCTTTGTGATGTAAATAAAGACGTTGCAAGAACGTTGCATAATAGCAAGCGCATCTTTTATTGTATGAACTAAGTAAAGCTTTTTCTATAATCTATATTTTTTTCTTAGGGTTGACTTCCTGAACCTCCTGGGTATTTATACAATAACATATAAGCTAAAATCAACATTAAGCAAAAAACAGAATAGTATTATACTAGGATTGTCAGAGAAACTATGGCTTCAACTATTAATGGCCCACTATTGGGCACCTCTTGAGGAGGTCTAGAGCATAGTCCACCATGCTGCTCCAGTGCGGATTGGTGGAGGGGTTAGTGGCCAACCCGAGTGTCGGAAGCCGCCTGAGGGCTTCTGATATGGCTTAACGACTGTTTTCTTATGATAACAAAGGGGATCGACGGCTTTACGTGCCCTTCGAAGAACGGAAACATTCAAGACTTTTTTGCCACTAACGGTCACCTATCCAACTACGAACCACGCCCGCTGTTGCTTGACTTTGTTGATTACAGGATCGACGCAAGCCGTAGAGAAGCTATAAAAATGGGCAATTTGTAAAATTTAAAAAAGCCCTTTTGTAACAAAAATTTTTGAGAGACTTCGATAATTCTTTATAGTTTCCATTGCTTAGACATAATATAATATACCTACCTCATAAATAATATTCTGTAAAATATCAATTACCATATTTTTATATGAAAGTAAACAAGTTATCATTAAATTCCACTGTATTCGTAATTCAAGGTAAAGAATTAACTCTGTGTTCCGTGGAATTAACGGAATATACAGTTGTGGTAGATATTGAATTTCTTTCTGTACTAAACAAAACCCCCTCACAATGCACACCGCATATCGCTGCAGAGTGAACGTGTGGCATCGCGCACTGCACATCGCGCGTCGCACGTCGCACGCTCGAGCGCGCACAGACACAAGGGACCGGACGCATCTCAGCACGCGCCGGTTTTTGCCGCATTCTTTAGTTCCTTGACACCATATGGCAGGAGGCAAGAGGCAGGAGGCACCCTATGAGCGAATACTTTGTATTGCTTCGGATGTGATTATGGTCCTAGATCGTTGCTGTAGCGTGAAGGAACTGAAATGTCGTCTGATGAGTTGGATGCCCTTCGTCATTTTATAATCTCAGCATGCTTACCCATAAAAATATTTCAGATAGTTTTACTATAGGAAATATTTTTTCTTATGGCCCTACAACAAATAACACTCAATTCCATACATATACGTATAATGTTGAACGCACATATATCCGCATCGTCCGCCCCGGACGCTCCGTATGCGGATACCCTCGCACATATGTCCGGATTCACCGTACGGATTTTTTAGTATTGCCAACAATTTTAGCAGTTTTTTCCAACCTCTAGTGAAAAACGGTGCGATGTCATTCGTTTATTCACACTCGTCTTGTTGAGTAGTCCTGTTGACAATACTGATAGGAAAAAATCCCACTAGTACTGTGTCAATTTATTTCCGTGTTTTGGTATGGTGTACTAAGATACAGGCCAAGGCTTAGCTTAGACACCAGCAGTCTAATTCACGTAATTTAACAAGTTCGATTGCAGTGCAGTTGCAGTTACGTTCCGATCAAAATGACACTTTCCGTATTTTCTTAGCTTTCGCGAGCGCTGTCAAACACGCTCACGTCACGCGAGCGCTTGTAAAACCGCTCACGTCACAAAAAGGTATTCTGTTGATGCGTGTCAAGATTTTTTTTACTAATTTCATTATGACTTACGAGGCAAAGTGAAGACCTTCATTCTGCCATATTGAAATAACATATGACGTTTTTTGTGAACTGAAGCACACATTTTTACTTTTTTTTATAAGAAATATCATTAAAATCCTTATTGGGATAATAAGTAAATATTCTTCAACTTTTTTAATGGAAACATAATAAATTGTATTTGATTAATGAATAATTTTATTTGTTTTCTCATATGACAACACAAACACAGAGTCTAAATAGTCGAAGAAAAGTTTGGCAGGCGCGCAGGATGCGTGGCAGTTGACGTGCAGTTCAAAAATTACGAGAATACGGTTTAGACGCTAAACTTCAACATGATTGCAGCGTCACTGCAACTTCATTGCAGCGTCACCGCAACTTAATCGATGCGTGTTAAAGTTACGTGAATTGAAGTGCAGATCTCCCACAGATTACTTAGCACTTACACATCTTTTCCTTTTATTCATATTTTAAAATGTTACTTGAATGTAATTTGAGGATGAGATGAAATAAAGATTTTTGTATTATATTGTATAGTTTGTAATCGTCAAGTATTGGCCATTAAATGTATATTATTTCATAGTTTTCATAAACTTCATAATAATATATTCCTTTATTGAACTGACAGTTGTCAGACTCAGATTCTCAGATTGCAAAAGCAAAATATTAAGACTGATGCAGCTATGGAAAAAACTGTTATAATAGCGTGTGCATTGGAAGAGGAAGAACAAAATGAAATTCGAGAAAAAGAAGATTTTGGGCTCATGACATCAATTTGAAAAGGCAGTTAGTTGAACGGCAAATACTATACGTTATTTCCCGACTTGGTGGATGATGATCAATGAACCTAGATAATTGTAAACTTTAATTTGTAACTTTAATTTGAGTGAAATTAAAACACATAATACTCATTATTTCTTTTTAGTTTTCGACTTTGTCTCATATTTCAATAACGTTAACAGTTATCGCAGTTTGAGGAATACCATTCGGAATTTTGAATGTCCGAAAACAATTTATTATATATAGGCATAAACGAAGGCAACATCTCCTCACAGTATTCGTTTACTATGAAACGTTTCTCCTAATGCGTTGTCAAAAGCATCGTGGCATGGCAACACTATCGGTATTTCGGATACCTTCCGCATTTTCAGAAATGCGTACGGACGGTGCGGATGACATATACCGACGCATCTGTCATCCGCATCGTCCGCATCGCATTTCTGAAAATGCGGAAGGTATCCAAAATGCGGATGACGTCATACGTAGGGCGTGTGCTGGTACTCAGTGTTGCCATGCCACGATGCTTTTGACAACGCATTAGGAGAAACGTTTCATAGTAAACGAATCCTGTGAGGAGATCTCGCCTTCGTGTTTATACCTATACATAATTGTTTTCGGACATTCGAGATTCCGAATGGTGTTCCTCAAACTGCGATATCTAACTACGTTATTGAAATATGAGACAAAGTCGAAAACTAATAAAAAATAATAAGTATCGTGTGTGTGTGGAAATTAAATTTCCCTCAAATTCAAATTACAAATCAAAGTTTTCAATTATCTAGGTTCATTGACCATCATCCACCAAGCCGGGAAATAACGTATAGAATTTGCCGTTCAACTAACTGCCTTTTCAAATTGATATTATGAACTTAAAATCTTCTTTTTCTTCGAATTTGACTTTCTTCGGCCAATATGCAGGCTACTACAACAATTTTTCCATAGCTGAATCAATCTTAACCGTCTTCACCGTTTTTCACTAGAGGTTGGAAGAAACTGCAAAAATTGTTGGCAATACTAAAAAATCCGTACGGCGAATCCGGACATATGTGCGAGGGTATCCGCATACGGAGCGTCCGGGGCGGACGATGCGGATATATGTGCGTTCAGCTTAATATTTACTAACAAACAATGATATTATATACAAGATATGCCAACAGAGCGCTGGAAGTACGTCAGTCGAATGTACACTAGTGTAGCGATTTCAATTCATACAGTTGATAGCTGCCGTGAGTGAGGCCGTCTATAGTTGTCACCAAAATGCGGAGTTGTTTTGAGATTTCGAAAAAATCATATCTCCAAATTGAATAAAAATGATGGATTACATACCATAGGCAAGTACATAAAACGTTATGTTAAATAATGGTACTAATATCGAATATTTCTTTTAACTTTTACTGACTGTTCCGTACTGAATTTGTTAGTGTGCCAAGTGTGCAAATGTGTGCCATTTGGCCATCTGTGACGAGATCTGTCTCGTGACGCGCTCTGACGCGAGCGACCTCGAGCGACAAACGCTAGCAGTCATTTTCACTATTATTATGGTTTTAGTAGTGCCATCCCTTTTACATAATTTATCAATGTATGATCGGTTTAATGAAACAAAAGATAAACGTGTGTGTGTTGTAGCTCGGACGGAACAGATTTTTTGGTTGATTTGTAAGGGCATAACGTATCTTTAGTTTAATGTCATTGCCAACAAATAATATGAGTCTTAGCAACTGAAGAGTGATGATAGTAAAGCAATGATAGTAAGCTGCGCTTTTTGGTTTGTATGGCTGTACAGTGTACCGCCACTGCTGGAGCTTTAGCTTTAACAGTTATGAAATTAACTCCTCTACAATCTAACCACCATTTCCTCTGACTATAAGTACAATACTACATAAAATACTAAATAAAAACTGACATAAAGTAGAACAATTTGGAAGTGATAAAGTATTTTTAAACGCTTTTATTTAGCTTCACTTCGGAGCATCAAAGCATCAAATCTTGTAACGTTAATTTGAATGACTTCCCTTTAATGAAAATTGATGAAATTTGGCAGACATGTGTATTTCCGATGACAATACACGAAAATCATATTTTAAACTAATTTTCATTGTTTATTTGTTGTTAAATTAAAAAAAACGATTTTCAGACTTTAGACGCATAATTCTCTATGTTCTATTTTACGTAGAGACTTGAAATTTTCACAACTTGTAGCTAATTTTATAAACTAAACATTATTGAAATAAAAGCGTTTAAAAAAAAAAATTTTTTTAGGATTCAATTATTTTACATTTTATTTTGTAGACGTAATCGTTGAGATACTCAAGTTAAGCGCTATTTTACAAAGTTCACTCAAGTTTTCCTTTGTAATTTAGTCTTCAGTCGTAAAAATAAAAGCGAAAGTGTTGAAAATTTGACGTACGCCAAGATTGTCGCAGATACTCAGGCCTGACTCTCACGTGTTATGCAAATCACGGGGATAACTCGTGCAAAGTTCGACACAGTTCCACGCGGGACACTTGATGATAGGGTGGCAAGGATTTCCAGATAAATATTATATATTTTACAAAATTTTTAGCGCGATTACTGGCATAATTTTATTTTATTACTATTAGTGGTAAAACGAATATGTAGTGTCTTTATAATAGTGTTTTTCATTTTTGAAAGTCAAGTGTCTTATTTTGTCGCCATATTACCTACCTATCTGAAATTGGTATTATTATGATCAGACCAGAGTGGTTTTTGTAATATTTTTATTAATGGTTCTGTCGCTACATTTACACATGGTGTTTAAAATATGCAAAGAGTGAGCACTATCATATAATTACCATGATAATATTAAAAAGTATTTGCCTGTTCAGTTTTTGGTCGGTTCCAAAAATAAGTCTTTTTTTGCATTTTAGCTGTACTTCTGCTTCACACCTTTGCAGCAAAAAAATTGTAGATTGCTACTCCATAGTTTTGCTTTTAGAGAGCCCTCCATGTCGCAAAAACTGGAGGTTCCGCGTTCAATCGGTTCGACGGCCACTCTACATGGAAAAGTTTTGTGCTACTCGTCGGGCCACTTAAAAAATTCAAACGTAAAGTGACATTGGAGTGCGGCTCCTTATTAACATCGAGCGAGTCACTTTCGCGATCTCACACTTCGCTAACTTTGAATTATTCTTTGGAAATTTCCACAGAGGACTCTTTCATGCGGAAAATACAAAGAAAGTGAATTCGGTAAAAATAATCTTGAATCCTTGGATCGGTAAACGGTTGGAGCGTAGAGATCCAGGTGGTTTGGCTGTTGAGGATTTTGATAGGGTTTGCATATTGGGAAAGCGGTATGGATGATAAGGCGGTCATGATAAAGTAATGTAGGGTATTTTGTAAACGGCAACCGCTTTTGTATATTAGACTTCCTCGAAGACGATCTTATGTACCACACACGGATATGACGTGACTTGTCAGTGTTACTTATTCTTTGTCATAAGTATTCCTCGGACCGGAATTGAATCTGGAGCACTTCTCTCGAGCTGGGCTACAGGGCGGTTTAATAATATTGATGTTATTTTAATATTGCATTACTGTTAATATTGCCGCGGCACTGTACTGGCCGCATTTCAATTTTATAAGAGCCTCACTTGGGAGCGCATGTGTGCATGTGGTCCCAGAAGTGATTACTAAATAGATTCATGACATTCGGTAAGCCTTGACGAATATTTTATTATAGTTGTCACTGTCTTTCTTCTAATTTAAGATCTGTTAAGTAGGAGTAAATGTGAGGAAATAGTTATTTCAGTAATTATGTAGTATACTATATTCTCTTCTTTGCTCACTATGTCCTGTAAAGGCATGTCTTCTCAAAATATAAGTAAAACAAATAATACTAAAATTTATAGACGAGTGCAAGATTAAAATTTAAACCGGGTGGTCTAGACGCGTGGAGAGTGTGATATTAAACCTCTTGCTGTCACCACTGCTGCAAAGGATTTGTGCATTTGGACTTTCTGTTACATACTTGTATGTAAGTATGAGACAAAATAAATAAATTGGATCGGATTTACTATATTTTGGAGTTCGCCTACTACGTTACTACGTTCGTACTACGTACACTGTTGTGTATAGTGTAAATATTGAAGTATGCGTGTCAAAATTACCTTGAATCAATCCGGCTAACATAGGTACATAATACATGGACCCGATTGCAGTTGGAATGATCTTGGCTTACTTTATTATTATCGATAACTTAAATTTATTTTTTATACCTTTATGATACATCTATACTAATATTATAAAGCTGAACAGTTTGTTTGGTTGAACGCGCTAATT